>VOPJ01000514.1:0-72745 GCA_014673585.1 Semibalanus balanoides
CGTCCGTCCTAATATCGCTGATCGCTCCCGCCGGCTCCCTCTCGGTTCCGGTCAACACCGCTGCCGCTCTGTGTCAATACCTGTGGCCGGCCATATCCGGGCCGTGAGAAGCAGTAACTCTGAGCGACGGCTGCCGAAGGCCGTGTAATAGCGACGGCTGCCCAGGGCCGTACAATGGCGCGGCTGCCGGCGGAAAGGACGGCTGATCCGGTAAAGTCCGGTATTATCGGGGCTGTGAGGAGCCGTAGCTCCGAGCGACGGCTGCCGCCGGGGAAGGACGGCTGGTGCGCGGGGCGGGGCTCTTATGTCGAGGGTCTGTCAGAGGATGCGTCTGGCGGTGCTGGCATGGGAGCTCCGGCGCTGGCTGGTGGGACACAAGCTGGTACCCGAGTACCAGGTGCTGCTTTGGTGCAGGTCCTGGCGGCGACACAGGCTGCGTCTGGGCCGGACGCGAGGGTATTTGTATTTGTATTTGTATTACAGTCGTAGAGCAATCCACACATTGCGTGGCTCACACAGCTCAGAGTCAGGTAAAATCTGACTCTGGCAGATTTTGTCTGTCTGATTGATTTGATTGTCTGATTGTTTGTCTGATCTGATTCTGAAATCTGTCTGATTGATCAGACTGAAAAACAGACTCTGACAGAAAAAATATCAGGGTTGGTGTAGGCTGCTGTGCTGATGTTGGGTGCAGAGCTGATCTGAGTGGCCTGAAGATAATCAACGCAAACAACTGAGATAAGCGCCAAGAAATGATGAATGTTTTATTCCTTGCAGATTATTTGCACAGCATTACGCTTTACTTTATTTACCCGGCGGATTTGCCACAACCCGACGCCTGTTAAAGGGAATGTTTTTGAAAGTTGTTAAATGTACTACAAGTTTTCAAATGTACGCCGGTGGCGGTTATAGTACAAATATGAAGTAAGTGCTGCTGAAAACGATGGTGATTTTTTATTCTAAAAAAGTCACTTAACTTTCTCATTTTTTTATTTATTTGGGACAGTGACGTCATTATTGAGATACAGAGAGTAGGCACAATCTTTGTTGACAGTTATGGCACGCTTGAATACATACAAGTCTTTGTTATCGTGATAGCAGCAGGTGATCCAGTCAAGATTCGAGAAATACAAGTTGTTTTTCTCCCTGGACCAACAAACTTGAAGATGCTTGAAGTGGCTGTCAGCCAATCATCGGCTGGGCTGTACCATTCTCCTGGATGCATTTGGCAAAATATATATTAAATTGCTTAAAATTGGTTAAGGTTTTGGGAAAACCACCTTAGTAATTTATGCATTTCAAGAATGGCACAAGATAATGGCTATCTCAGTTTAAAACTAATACAAAGGTGAAACATCCCCTTTAACATATATCCTAAGTCCCTGTCCGGGAACTTTATACCCTGGTCTGGAACCTGCGTATCAAATGCCTAGGCCTAGAACCAGTGGCGTATTTATAAATCCGCCAAGGGGGGCAAGCCCTCAAGGGGCGCCAAATCCACACATGGGGTCGCCGTCAGCGAGAGATGCTGCTGAGCGGGGGGAGGGGTAGGCTCCGATAAATTTTCGTGGGCGCCCTCCCAGCTACCACATATCTCCAATGGCGCCCTACGATGCACCTCAGAAGGTGCTATCCCACATATCTCCGAAAGTGACCTACGATTCAACTTTCAAAGCTCGCTCTCCCCCATGCTTTCAAATGCGCCCTCAGATACACATCTGAAGGCCCTTCCAAATATCTCCCAAGGCGCCATATGATACATCTCCGAGGGCTCCCTCCCAAATAGCTCCAGAGAACCCTCTGTGAGACCAGAGGCGCCCCCGCCTCACATTCAGCGAATGTCACCTTTGGAGGTATGTTGGGAGGGTGCCCTCGGGCCTCGTATATATGTATCTAAGGGTGTTTTTGGAGTTTGGACTATGTGAGAGGGCGTCTTCAGAGGTGAATCGTATCGGTGTGCGCCTTTGGAGGTATGTGAGAAGGCGTCTTCAGAGGTGTATCGGAGGGCGCCTTCATTCGCTTTTTCGTATATGTATCGGAGGACACCTCCGAAACTGTATTCGAGGATGCTTTTGAAGGCATGTGGAAGGGCGCCATCGGAGATGTATTGGAGAGCGCCTTTGGAGCCTGCAGAGTGTAGATATTTGGGAGAGCGTTTTCAAATGTGCATGGGGGGGGGCTTTTGAAGGTATGTAGGAGGGCGCCTTCATAGGTATTTGTATCGGATGGCACTTTGGGATGCATACGGGAGGGCGCTTTTGGAGGTATGTTTGAGGGCGCCTTCATAAGTTTAGCAAAGGGCGCCTTTGAAAGCATGTGGAAAGGCGTTTTTAGAGGTGTATTGGAGGTCGCCTTTGGAGCTTTGTGGGAGGGCGCCTTCCGAGGTGTATTTGAGGGCGCCTCTGGAAGTATTTGGGAAGGCGCTTTGAAGGTATGTGGGAGGGCGCTTTTAGGTGTACCGAAGCGCGCCTGACATTCAGTGGAACGCGCTTCATATGAAGCCAAAGCGCGCCTCACATTCAGCGAAGGGCGCCGGAGGCGCCCTTCGCTGAATGTGAGGCGCATTTCATGAACCGAAGGCGCCTTCGGTGCATGACGGCGCCTTCGGTCGATGAGGGCGCCTTTGGCGCCCAAGGGGGGGCATGGTGCTGTGACCCCCTAAATACGCCCCTGCCTAGAACCGTCGCTGTTTGTGTCAACTGCCAACACTATGAAGCGCATGGCCAGGTCACCGAGTCTGACCGATTACCCTTCTGCTGGAAAACTCTATTTATTTTGCTGCTCTGGTATGTACGTCTGCACTGAGTTGCGCTAACCAAGCAATGCGTCGTAACGGTAAAGCGTTCCACTTTCGAGCCGGTTGTAGTTGTTGTACCCTTGACTGAGTGACGAACTCAATTACTCACATGGGTTTGTGTGGATAGTAGCGGAAGTACTCGGTGAACCCTGTTGACATACGAGTACATTTGGTTAAGGAAACAGGAACCGGAAAATCCCATAGGCTTCTTTATGAGTTGTAAGCACTGCACTTGCCGATAGTATTCATGCCACTGACTGTGGACTCGCTTTTGTTGTTGTCAAAATAATGCTTTTCAGTTCATTGGAATTTCTGGCAAATTGTATGGAAAAGTTGCATAGCATGTCACTCAGGGACAGTGGCAGAGGTGTACGGATGTGGAGTCAGTTGTCACAAATACCGAGTGTCCGGTCTTTTGCAATACTACTGAGTACAGGGCCACTCAAATAAGAAGTGTCCGGGGTCAAAACTTTGCGCTTCATTGCCACCTACTACAATAACTGTGCCTCATGTCTCTTTCGTGAGCCAGCTCTATCGCGAAATGTTAACCTTGCCTCGTGGTATATTATCCTATCGTCCTAATTACTCGTATTCTACACCTTTAGTAGTCATTGTTAGCAGTAAAAAAACAACAAACATCCTGTGACTCTTCCTCACATTATATAACGCCGACCTGGAAGGCATGAAACCGCACATGATGCTCCCGTTATTATGAGTCCAGTCTGGGTTAGATTTTTCTGAGCATATGATGAATCGCATGCTAGGATGGGCTGCGGCAGCGCATGTCGCACAGCGTTGACATGCTACATAGAGACAAACAGATCGGGTGCTAAGGAGGGCGAATGCAGCCGTTTATAGCGTCATCAGTGGCGTAGGCAGCAGGCCTTTCGTGCCGGCTCTGTACATTATGCATTATACATGCTCTACAAAAGGGAGCTGACGCCGAACGTGTGGGAAGTCATGCAAATATGTCTCTTTGAAAGTGGACTGAATGCTAAAAATAGGCTAGAGAAAATTGTTGCTTATAGATATAGAAGATTCATACTAGTTTCAATCGACATACCAACTTAATTTCAGAAGTTAAACTGAAAAAGATCGGTAAATGTTCTAAAATGGATCCCGTTTTCTGTTGTAATTTCGGTAGGGTTTGCTGACTGTGGGCCGGCCGACTGTAGCCGACTATGTGACTGGCAGCAACGAATCCCGCCAAATCCTGCCATTGTCCGATCTCATTTCGAGCGGGCCACTGCTCAAGTGGTGCTGATAATTCTACCAAATCACGTCTGGAGTGGAGCACGCAGGGTGCCGCCTGAACCCATTGACCGCTCCTTAGCACCCGGTCTGGTCAACGATCATCGACCCTGGCATGGCGACTAGGCATGACTAGCGGGCATGACTAGCGGTTATGGCAACAGGGCATGGCAACATGACATGGCAAGAGAACATGGCAACAGGGTTGTCCTGTTAACACGCCCAAGAAGGCGTGGTGACAGAACATGACAACATGGGATGACAGGAGGGCATGGTAACTGGGCATGATAATATGACATGGCAACCGGGCATGTTGACCGAGGAGCATGGTAACGCAGCGATGACAGTGATGATACTCCGCTGATGCAACCATGGACATGTCTGGCCTCGAAGACGTGTTTGACACCGGCAACGAGGCGGGTGCTGGAAAGCGCGTTCATTCTTAGTGACAAACATGACATCGATAACGGGAATGGCAACAGCACCACTGTCGGTTCGATAGGAGACGTGTGAACCGGCACAGGCGGTGGCTTGGAAGCGCGGCAATGGTCAACAACATGACATTATAACGCCTGGACGTCATGTAGCAAACACGGACATCGTCGGCTCGGAGTACGGACGGTGTGAGACCTGCACACGGCGGTGCTGGGACACGTGGTAATGGTAACAACATGACGACTTAACCGGGAATGGCAACAAGGAACATTCGGCTTCGATAAGACGTGAGATCCGGCACAGGCGTGCTTGGAACAAGCGTTCATAGAGTAAACAACATGAACACATATACCACCGGGATGGCAACAGGACAAGTCGCTCGATAGGACGTGTGAACCACGGCACAGGCGAGTGCTCGGAACGCGCATGGTAACAACATGACATGATAAACCGGATGGCAACAGGACATTGTCCGCTCGATAGGACGTGTGAACCGGCACAAGGCGGTGCTGGAAGCGTGGGTATGGTAACAACAATGACATGATCAAACCGGATGGCACAGTGACATGTCGGCTCGAATAGGCCACTGGAACCGGCACACCGGCGGTGCGGAAGCGCGCCATGGTAACAGACAGACCATGGTAACCCGGGATGGGACAACAGGGACGAATTTCGTTGCTCGATAGACGTGTGAACCGGCACACAGGCGCGGTGCTAGAGCGCTGGTACTGGAAACAACATGACTATGATAGCCGGATGGCAACCAGGACATGTCGGCTGCTCGATAGGACGTGTGAACCCGGCACAGGCGGCGAGTGGACCAGCCGTCAATGGTAAACACCATGAAATGATAACCGGCATGGCCAACCAGACATGTCGGCTCGATAGCTACGTGTGCAAGCCGGCAAGGAAGCGCGGCTGGAATGCGGCCGATAGCACGCTGTAACCGGCACAGAAGCGTTCGCTCGGCAAGCGCGTTCACTACGTAACAACATGCCAGATAACCGGGATGCAGACAGGAACATGTTCGCTGCGCTCGCATAGCAACGCTGTGAACCGGCACAGGAAGCGGTGCTGGAAGGCTCGATAGGACGTGTGAACCGGCACAGGAAGCGGTGCTGGAAGCGCGTTCACACGGCTCACCATGCAGTCCGCGGATCGGCCACGTCTCGTGCTGCGCCGTCATGAACGGGCTCGATTGGCAGCGGCGGCAGGCGTGACACGTCGTAGTCCGTATGAGAAGGTACCCGGTCAGACGGAGAGCCGGGTGCACTCGGACAGGACTTGTTGCCCTTCGCCCGTTGTCCGGCAGAACGCACGGCGCACGCAAGGGCGGCTCCAGACATATCCGTAGGGGCAGGGGGCCGTGCGGGGACGGCGACGGGGGAAGGGGGTGGCTTACTTTTTTTTACAATTTTTTTGCTGCTAAAATCTGTTATTATACTTGGTGAGAAAAGTTGTAGATGGCAAAAGGTTCCCCAAGACGAGAAGAGCCCAAATCTAGAAATAAATATTCCATATTCCAAATAAATCTTCGTTGGGTTTCTCTCAAAACGAGATCAAAGTTCTACTACCCCTCCCCCACGGCCCACACACATACACCTTTCGTGACGTTGCTACGTCCCTGCATCCAGACCGGCTACAAGTTTGCACGAATTGTTCATATTTTCTTCAAATCAGAAAATGTGTCGATTTTCGGGCGATTTCATGCGCTTTTAGGAGCATTGCCTCTTTGGCCACCTCCGGTTCGGCCATTGAGTGCGTGGCCTGCCGTGTACGTGGCTCCAATGTTTGTGTGACCTTTTGTCCGCGCGCACCCAGGCAAAACAAGCTGCGGAGCGGGCAGATAGCATGCGGTAGAGTAGTCAGGGCGCCAGCCTCGCTGACTATTGCAGGCACGTCGCCCGACGGATGGGGATGGTCTGGCGCCGCTGCTAGGGGGAGGCGTAAGACAAGCCGGAGGGGGGGGTTGCACCTGCTCCAAGTGGTGCCGCACGGGGGAGGGTTCGCGGGTTTCAGTCTCTCCAAGAGGTTGGTGCCTTCGGAGACGGGTTGGCGTGGATTGTCATTCTGCTTCCAGAGGTCGGTGCTCGGGGAGGGGTGGGTGTTTCAGTTCTGCTCCAAGGTGGTGTCTGGCGACGCGCGGCTGCGCGGCCGCCGCCTGTCTCGAAGCCCTGCTCCACCAGTGTCCGCCGGGGCGGCCGGGGTGGGTGCTTGTCAAGCCCTGCTCCACCGACGGCTGGTGCCGCGCCGGAGGGGGGTGTTGTCAGTCTGCTCCAGAGGTGGTGCTGATTCTAGTCTAGCTTCTAATCTAGCAAATAAATGAAGACAAAAAATGAGGGGTCACAGCCACTAAAAGGCCACCATATTAGGCGCACATATAACTGCTAATTTGGTTACGTGTTCATTGAATAGCTGTTCTATATAGAGGATCTACGGGCATTTAATCACAATTAGCAGAACGCAAAATATATTTTATATCCCATTACGAAACCAAATACGGAAAAGTCCGTAGTTTGATGAGGACCAAAAATACTTGCAAGCACCTTGCAAATACCGGTCGCTTTAAGCGTGGAACGCTTACCAACTTTGAATTGCAATTTCTTTTGAAAGGAATGTTTGTATGCAAAATGCGAGGAATTCACAATATATTTTGGTCTGGTCTGTCGATTTCAAGTGACAACTCCATTTTAGTGAGAAAAGATGATAATTTCCCTTTAAACATATGGCGTGACTCAATAGTCAGCAGTTACCACGGTCAGGGATGGTAATGTGTAGGTTTGTATTTCTGTATCGTTTCCTCGGAGCTGCGAGGCGTCGCGGCTGTTCAAGGCTTCACCGCGTCTCATGACTGTTGAAGTTTGCTGGCATGAAATCAATAGCTCGGATGAATCGAACAGGCTTTCCGTGAACTGTGCCAGAAAATGACAAAATGTGCCATTTATCACTCCTATTCCAACTGTGTGCCGACCCACCCAGACCACGCATGGCTTTGCAGGGCATGCGTGGCATGCATTGCAGGGCGTGTTAAGCTCAGGGCCTCAGCTGCTTCTATCAATTCAATTCTGGTCTTCGACTGAAATGTTTGTGAAAGCCTACCAGAGAAGTTATTGTGGATCATTTTCCCATGTGTTTTCGCTAGAGCTGTCGCTGTGTCAAGATGGAACAAGGCTACTTGCTATCTGGGCATGACCACGAGTCGCTTACAAATTGACTAAACACTATACATAATGACATTATAAACACGAGGATGATGATACGCGTACGGATGAGTCAGCCTTGAAGATGACACGAGCCCTGAAAGGCCTGTCTTGCGACGTGAAAACTCAATATCTGAAAACTCACTGTCTTCGTCACCATCAATGACTTTATGGGATAAGTTCGTGACAGGTTTGTGGCAGGTTGATGAGTTGCGGAGCGATACATTGCTACGGAACTTGGGATCCCCAAGGAGCGCGGCCATATCATTATCAGTGATGATATGGCTATGTGATCGAAGGTCTCAGGTCGATGGATCCCAAACCTCCTGAAACTTATCAAAAAAGGTTTGTCGCGACGCTTTAAGAGGTTTTGTCAGTATTTCTGAAGCAGATCTCGATTACTTTCTTGACAGAATTGGGACTGTGGATAAATATGGCTCCATCTCATTCAACAAAAGACGAAAGAGCAGCCCAATCGATGGGAACATCCAGGTTTTCCACCTCCGAAGACGGGTTAGTGTCAGAAAAATCGCATTTTGTCTTGTGTTAACTGGTTTGCCCAGGTAAAGGTGCGTCGCTCCAGTACCTCCTTGTCTATGTCTCTCTTGCATTTGACTCACATTCGTTTGACTCGACTCAAATCTGACTCACAACCGAAGAACTGACTCAACTCTTGACTCAAGTGCTGTTACAAACAAATTGAATCGACTCGACTCTAGACTCAAGTGCCGCTTTACAAGTTGAGTCGACTCAACTCATGACTCATCCAAAAATGTCTGACTCATGACTCAACTCTGAGTCAGCTACAAGTCTGGTGTGTTGCACTCTCAATTTCCTACGACTAGCGGCATCTTGATAACAACGGGGACAAGGCGAACATATAGTTGCGACACTGACCGCTAGGTGGCCAAACTTACCGCCAAGCTGCACCGTCAGCGTAGGTTTTAACAGGTTTGAGGCGGTTTGTACGGCCCGCTTGCGCTGTCTTTCGGACCGCCGTTTCGTAAGATTCTCGGTTGTTATCTGCAAGGGCGGAGTCAGGAAATTGCTGTCGAAATTTATCTATAGTGCGCACTGGCGGATCCAGCCGTCGGCTTTGGGGGGGGGGGCTCTTTTTTTGGCAAAAAGGTACCCCATTTTTTTCTCCGTTGCGATCTGGCCCGAAATCACTCTGTATCTGCGTATTTGAGTTATACAAATTCTATTTTTTAGAGGGATATATAACAAGCCATAAAAAAACACATATATTCCGTATGCATGGTATCCTACGAAATATATTAGGTACACACCTATAGGAAATAAAAATACACGTTTATTCTCTACCTACCTCTTTTTGCAAGGAAGCGTAAATGCCGACAATGTGTCCAAATGGGTGTTGACAGTGAAATGAAAAACGATGGAAGAAAAAATTATGTGCCTATTCTTCCAAAAGCTTTGACTATGCATTTTCCCAAAAACATATAAATTTCCATGTTATAAATGTATAATAGATACGTTTTTCTTCTATGTTATAATAAAGTATTTCAGCGCCACGAAGCGGCGCGAAAGTTTTTAACAGGTGTTTCTGCCTAATTAAAAAGAACCACAGAAATTATAGGCGGTTGGTTTCTGTCAAGACACATATGTGATTTCTCCCCATAGTACCCTGATAATCATTGTACTTTTTCTAGGTTTATAAAGTTATTAGCGCCTTGCAAAGACGGCGCCGAAATTTTACGGGTTGGCCTATAAAAACAACCAGAAAAACCCAGGCGACTCTGGCCTCATGCAAGACATGAATGCGAAATTAATTTGCAAAAATTGTGTATATGCGATTCCGAAACTTGCGCGAATCGGCGCCGAAATTTGTCGAGTTTTTTTACTGGATTTCGACTGCAGCAAGGTAATTTTTACGCATAAATGTTATCTTTCCCCGCAAAATTAAACTTCCATAGTGTTTCTATCCCAAGAGCATTGATTTCACGTCTCAGTACAGGACGCGTGGGGAGGGGCCATACTTTGTATTTTAAAATGCCCCCAAATTCCTCGTGGTTGTTGGGCGATGCGCCCCGGATGCGCCCTGAAATTCCACCAGTGGTGTTTGGCGAACCCTTTCCCAAGCGTTGAAGAGGGCCAAACCCAAAACGGATGAAAACCCACGTTAGAAGGATGGATAATGCAGTATGGCATGTATGGCATGGGCCATACCATTTGTTTGGAGCTGGAATTAGCTAATTGAAAATCAAGAACCATTGACACTAATTTGGAATAACCCATACTAGCTTGGAATATTGTTTAAGTCCAAGACCTACAAGTCCTAAATAATTGCGCCGCGTAGCGGCGCAAAAATGTTGAGTAGTTTGCCCATGGATTCAGGATGCGGCTTAAAAACGGTTTGGTGGCGCGCGGATCAAAATTCTGGCCAAACACAAGGGCCCCGTTGACCCCTTGACCTGAGGGCCACTCTTCCTGGCTAGCCGGTCCGCATATTAAAGGCATCGGTTTAGCACCACTTCTCACAATCGCCAGGGGCCCTTTTCGGTATAGCCAGGCCCCTACGACCCGTCCAGGGGGTTAAAAGGTAAACACCTTTTGTGCAGACCCGGAGCAAGCCTCTGAAATGTTTATTTTTCTGGCCGCCCACTTTATCTATCATTATCGCACTTCTTAAACAGCCCTTGTCCCCTGGATATGCATTCTCATCAATGCGTCACATTTGTGTAGTAACTGGCGTACTCTAAAAAAATGAGTTGGTGCTCGATTTAATAGTTTGGCGTAAAAGTCTTACAAATAGCGCTCCCCTCCGAATCCCAATAAGAGGTGTTAAACGAACTGATTTTAGCACAATAATATAAGCAACAAGTAGCAACATAGAAACAAAACTCGCGATGGGAAACGTTGCATAGATTTTTGTTAACCTCTCATATCTATACATTCGGTATTCTTTAAATGCGCCGGCGGGAGCGGCGGAACAATGTTTGCGTTTTTATTCCTTCTGGACAAACTTGCCAATTCTTTCTGTTATTTGTAATATTGACCTGTGTTCTAAGTTTCCATTCGTAAACTTGTACAGTATGGCAACAGAGAAACCATTAAACATTATTACCGAATCTCGCTTTTTTTTTTTTGTTATGAGCTTTGATCGTTTTTTTTTTTGGCTGGGCGGGCGGCAAACAGGCCAACGTTTAGGGGTCCTTTGGGGGGGGGGGTGTGGCACCGGCTCCATGGCCCTAAATGCCCTCCCCCCTGGATCCGCCAGTGATAGTGCAAATGCTTTCGTCCGAGATGGGCTTCGACACGGCACACAATGTGCGCTATTCGAGGACGTCTTGTAAGCGCACAGTTGACCCCTGACGTGATGCGGAACGGTCTGTTAGTTCTGTTGGCGCACATGCCTCCAATGCTCGCGTCCCTTGGCAGAAATATAATTAATTTACTAAAGTTACATCATTCTCGTCGAAACTGCCGCTTCGGAGAGACGAATGAAGTATGAACCGTCAATTATAGTTCACGGCCTTCTGAGCACTGTCTGACGCTGTCTCGCTCCGCTGCTTCCTCGCCAGTGTTTATCTTAACTTATACACTGTCAATGGTGGCTTCTCAGCTGTGCGCCCGTCGGATTTAGCTGTCAACGCGGTCCCGATAACCTCAGATCCGCCCGGCCGATACGCCTCCTGGCGGACACTTTACGTAACTGTACGGTCGCCGTCGCAGACGGTGAGCACTTGGCCGTATCTCGGCTTCTGCTGGCTCCGCCGCTGCTGGGTGTATCGCTCAATGTAGCTGCAGTGTTCACTGCGTCGCCTACGCCACGGTCTCTGACATTTCCTCTGAGCCGAGCCTGCGTTAGGCTCGGAGCTATTTCGTAGGAACACATTGGATAAGTCATGTGATGGTGGATTGCCACATTTGTCTTCCCCTGAGGAAATTACTAAGTATTTGCCCGAGCTAGATAGGATAAGCCCGTTTTCAGTTCGCAATTCTATATCAATGACACATTTTCACCAGGCGAATAGTTTAGCATCGCTAAATAACTGGAATTTAACTTTGCAGCCTTCCAACGGATTCCAATGGGAACATATTTTCTCGGAGCTGCTGTCCAGTTGAACCATCCCGGACAAATGGCCGGCATTTGGCTCAGACATTCAATCCAGGCAGTATATCGCTCGGGGGCAGACAATGCCCCGGGGCGTCGGGGATTTCGAGGGCAGATTCTCTCAGGTGGCTTGTGGCGGCGTTCCGGCACTCTGATCACAGAACATTGCACGTGCCTTTCGTGACTCGTGTCGCGCGCGTGGGGCGGGGCGCGGGGCTGAATGAATAGGTGCTGTCTGTCGGCGCTGTGATGCATCCTCAGAAGTCAAACACTATAAGCACGCGGGATTATGACCGATACCGACTCGGGTCTCATATGTTCCGCAAATACGTTGTGACAAGTTGATGAACGTGGATTCCGACGCGTCTGGATCACCGTGGTCTGGTATTGGTCTGTCTGGTATTGATATTGGTCTGTCTGGTATTGATATGGGTCTGTCTGGTATTTGTCTGGTCACCGTAGTCTGGTATTGTCTGTCCCTACACTACCAATGGAGGCGGTCACCCGCCAACCACTATTTTGGCGCAGGTTTCTCAGATATTTTGTGTAATTGGTGTACACTGTCACTGTCTTATTACATACACTGTCTTATTGGTGTAGTCCAGCAATTCCTCAGTTAACGCTTTCATAGAAGGTACCACTTTCGAACCGCACAATACGCCATGCTCAGTTATTTTCGCATTTTATTGCCATCATATATCATCATATCATCATGTATTGCCGTCATATGATATCATAAACCTACGATAATATTATGATTGATATATTATGCTTTATCATTCGAGTGCCTGAAACTAGACGCTCAACTTGACAATGCGTGGTTGCTATAGTGTCTGATAGTTAATTTCGTTTATGTACTTTGTTTGCAGTTTCAATTAAGTTTCCTGAGGGCACTAGGCAAACAAGGTGGAGGTTAAACGGAAAGAAGGCCAGTGATTAGTGAACCGGTTAAATCTCTTATATGTGCAATGTGCAATGATCTGTCGAGGCACGATTAGTGTGACAGCTGGGGCATTCCACGACAAATCGACTAAGGCTTGACACCCTCATATTTGTGAAAATTCAGAAAATGGCTTAATAGGGTAATCTCGGGCGTTTAAGCCTGCTGTGACAATCTAAAAAATATATATTTCAACGGTCACCGAGTTAGGTATAGCCTTGGGCATTTTTTTAGAGGTCATGTTGTAAGGCCACCTTTGATCGCCTGTATATGTCAACGAACAGGCACAGCACGAACGTAATATAGGTAATTGCATATGGTTGAGCTCGCACTGATGCGATGACACGTTTGGCAATTGTGTGGCAATGTCGTTTTTTTAACGAGTGACCTCGTGACCTAATTTTCTATGAAATACCTTGACCTGTGGCGTGTAACAATTTGCATGTTTTACTGAAGCCAATTCAGTCTTCATTAATATTATAAACAACATTAATAACATTGTTATAACTCATTATGTTAGCGAAAATGAGCATTATAATGCCATATATTTTGTATTAAAAGAAGGCCAGAAAGATATAAAAACAAGCTTCCAGCATTATTCCATTATCAAGTTGTTATTTATCAAAACTTGATAATGTCGTAATGCTGAAAGCAGACGACTCCAATTTTTCTGAGTCGACTCAAGCTTAACTCAACTGTCGAAGAACTGACTCAACTCAACTCAAGCGCTGTTAACAAAGTGAATCGACATAACTCTTGACTCAAGCGTTTTTTTAATTGATTCGGCTCGACTCATGACTAAAGTGCTGTTGGGGAAAATTGAGTCGACTCGACTCTTGACTCAAGTGCTGTTGGGGAAAATTGAGTCGACTCGACTTTTGACTCAAGTGCTTTTGGGGAGAATTGAGTCAGCTTGACTCTTGACTTAAGTGCTGTTCGGGAAAATTGATTCAAACGACTCCAAAATTATTTTGAATCAAATCAATTTGACACATATGCAATACAATACGACTTGAATTATTACCTGTTAACATAGATGAGAAATTAAGTAAAGATATCAGATATAATTTTTGATTTAGGTGTCAGCCGCTGTTAGTCGTCACACTTTTCACTTATGAAAACAATTTTAAATAACAATACAATTTGGAATTATGAATAACACGTCAGCCATTGTTAGGCAAAATAACATTCACAAGAAGATATCTCAAAAACTGCTACAAAACTGCAAAAAAACAAAACTACAAAACTGCTATCTCAGTTCAAAACCTATGCTATAGGTGAACTATTTCCTTTGATCTGAACATTTTAGATTGTCGCAGCTGACTTTAGAGCCCAAAACTACCCTATAAATACATTTTTGAAATTTTCAAAAACATGAGGGTGTCAAATTTAATTATTTTTTTGTCGATTTGTAGTGGAATGCCCCAGTACATGGTCTGATAGTCGCTGCACCTCCCATAGGCCATAGGTCCGTCACACTCAAACCAACGGGCTACCTTTTCGCACCGAATTCCGGCCTTGGCTTCTGTTAAGCTACTTCGCTGGGCCGCTACGCTTCGCTGCTTAGCTGATCAGCTTCGCTAGGCTGCTTCGCTGAGCGGCTTCGCTTCTCGTTACCTGGGAGTTGTTTGCGCGACCATATTCCCCGCTGGGTCTTTGTGTTCCAACTTCCAGTGTGACTAGGTCAGACCAGTGATCGGGCCCTGGTCGGACCCGATCACTCCCTGTGCTATACAAATGAGTTTTTGACGACGGCTGAGCCGCTCGTTGTTAGTGATGTTTTGAGTCTGACCTACATAGCTGAGGCATTTTCGCTTGTGAATTCGTCAGCAAGTATATGTTTCGGCTGCTGTTTTCTTTGTTTGACTCGAACAAATACATCTGAATACGGGGCATGCATGTTTTTTTTTTCTGGTCGAAATCTACACGAAATCCGAAATAGAAGAGTTCAAAGTTGTTACAACACAACGCAAACAATCATGCCCTCGCGCCGCTACCCGGTGTTGATTTCCCGGTGTGCGGTCGCAGCTGGCGGCGCCATGTAGCGTCGCAGGCGGCGGCGGCGGCGCGTCGGACCACGTGCTTTGGACGGCGCCGCCCTGAACGGGCTTCATCGATCGCCGGGAGGGTCGCCCCGGGAGGGTCGGCGGGCGGCCAGCGCCGGCAGACCAGTGCTGTCAGCCCCCGGGGCGACACGGTCAGTGACGTGTGTGCAGTGCTCTGCGGCGCCGCGGGCCGCCGGCTCATGAGGCTGAGAAAGGTGAGATGGACGGAGGAGGTCCTGGGCGTGGGAAGGAGTGTGGGGAGAGGGGGAGGGAGGGAGGGCTCAGGGCGGGCCTGGCGGACTATGGAGGGTATGGCGCGGCTGGCCTGGCGCCGCCGCCGCTCGGCTCCTCCTGCACTGGTTTTGGCAGAGGGCCAGGCGTGGTCGGCCGGCCGGCGGACGGACGCAGGGGGCAGTCAGCTGTTGACTGGCGTGTCCGGGGCATAGTGCTGACTGCTGAGCGGTTCAGCTGGCACTCTGAGATCTGCGATGCTCGGCGAACCGACGGGTTGTCGCAACCATGGAGTTATGGGTCTCCAGACCAGCGATAGAGTCGCCTCCGATGGTCTCAGGTGCTCTCGCACGGCCTAGAACGGTCTCGAACACCGTTCTGGATGGTCTGATCAGGGCTCGATGCAGCGTTCTGCAGTGTTCCGAAGAAATCGGATCCCTGAAGTACACAGACCGGCTGGTGTTGTTTGACTAGTGATTCGAATGGGGAGAAGACTGGGAGTTTGGCCCATGGTTAGGTTATGGCCAAACGCGGACGTTCTGGTCTTCAGCGGGCGTATTGATCATCGATCATGTTTGGATGGCCTGGAACGGATGGAACGAATGGAACGGAACTGGAACTCAGAGCCACAGATTGATATTTGATACCACCTTTGGCATTGGTGGATCTAGGATATAGCTTGTGGCGCCTTGGGAAGCATGACCCCAAAAAAGTTTCACAAAATTAAAAAACTCATCGGATTTTGCTCCCATATGCATTGCTAGACGTTATTAAAATACACTTTCCATAGTAAAAGTTGCGTAGATGTCCTACATCAGGAAATGTGTAAATTTGCGCCGATTTCAGGCGGTTGGGGGAGGCATTTGCCCCTGATGCCCCCCCCCCTGGATCTGCCAGTGCATACCTCAACTGTGATGGTTCACCGTGCATCGAGCGCTCGGCTGTTTTAGTTTTGTTGTTTCGCCGAATAGTTCCAATGAGTGGAGTATCATCGCATATTATATTGAATATATCGGATTATCCCCGTTTAGCGGCTAACATGTCTGAATTCATTCGTTGTATTCGTTTCAAACCATCCTGCTTTCAGAATAGTTCAAGTTCTTTAATGAAAAGTTCCATTCCGTTTAAGAAGTTCCTCTGAAATCCCATCCCATATGAGCCAGTAGAACGGGTTTGCTGCAATGCATTCATACGGAGTGGATCATTCGAAGTCTGGAGCAAAGCCTGAGCATTTTCGTGGCTTTGAGCCGATGCTTCATTTGCTTCTTTCATCGTATGTTCCCGCCTCCCGGCAGTTACTGTTCCCGCCTGCCGGCATCTGAAGCGGGAAACATTTCATCAGCACCGTACCGTCCAGTCACCAGTGTCAAAAGCACGGGCTAGGCGAATGAGCTGTATTTATCAGTGAGAATGAGCCGGGACAAAAGAAGAAATTGCCGGGACAATTTTTTGTCTTCGATCCCGACCTACTCACACCTTAGGAATCCTTGCAACGATTCCCAATCGCCCCACAAATGGTATATTGCGCGCCTACTAGCCACCGGGGCGGGCGCCTGAGACGCGGTGACGTCACTGAGACGCGGTGACGTCACTGATTGACATCACGTGATACGCAGCAGGGTGCGAACCATGTCACCGAGATGGCCCACGGTCTGAGCTGCACAATGAGCGGCGATAAGTGGGCTCACTGGTGCACACCGCTGGCCAATGGTCGCTTCCGTGCGAAACGTCGGTGAAAAGGGAGCCAAGTGAAAGTAAAAAAGAACAGCCAAAGTCAAGGCCAACGCTTCGATTTTCTGTGGGGTTTAAATCCATCCAGCTATTGACCGAGTCTGATTCTGGTTCTGCCCACCTGTGGCTCGTGCCGTTGGGACACAAGTGGCGTGGTTTGGGCGCAGGCTGCTCTGCTACCGGTGCAGGTCGTCGCGTCGCCGGCGCCGTGCCTTCCCTGGAGTGCTCGCGCAGGGTCTGAACGCACGCCCAATGCACCGGGCTAATTTGCGACCATAAAGTTATAAACTAACTAGCTCTGCTAGCTTGCATGTATTTGTATAATCCACATGTATGGGCATCGTTTGGTTACCAGACCAATTTCGTTAGCTGCATTTTCCGAGTATGTAGGATCGTTTTCAAGGGTGTCGCCAGCGCCACCTTCGGAAAGTTGGGGGACCAGGAGCGATGGCATTTTAATGTCTATTCTTTTCATGCAATCTCCATGGTTTAATTAATGGGCTCGATGGCCTACCAGACCAATTTCTTAAATGGTATTCTCCGAGTATGTAGGATCCATTTCAAGGGCGTCGCCAGCGCCTCATTCCAAAAGTGTGGTGGTGGGGGGTGGGGGGGGGAGGGCGGGGGGGTAGGGCGGAGGTTTTTCGAAGTCGATGATTTCCATGCAACGTCCAAAGGTGCCCATGGCGTAATGTTAAAATCCGAAAAAGATGCGTTGGGGGTGGTCCCCAGGGGCGGATTAAGTATTTGCTTAGGCTAGGGGCCGCTGGCCCGAGGGCGGCATATTTCCTCGGTGGCAGGGGCCGCTGGCCCGAGGGCGGCATATTTCCTCGATGGCAGGGGCGGCATGGTCCGGAGGAGCACCAGTATGTCAATTAACGGGTCAAATATGCTAGTCTAGTTAGCTAGTCTAGTCTAGCTAGTCTAGTCTAGCTAGTCTAGTCTAGCTAGTCTAGTCTAGCTAGTCTAGTCGAGGTGTCTCGGAATATTTACTCTCCATCTGGTTGATTGCGATGGCAGTGATCCAAGAGCGATGTGAGCAAACCTTTCAAGCAAGCTGTATGAACACAAGCCTTTTAGGCGAGCCGTGTGAACAGCGAACAGAGACGAGTGCTCTGGGGTTCTGGTGGGGGGGGGGGGGGGCTCTGTGCAGTGGTGAGGGGGCTGGGTAGAGGGTGTGGGAGTTGCGGACTCTGTCGTCATATTTAGAGGTGTCTTGCAAGGGTATCGCCACTTCTGAAAGTTTGGGGTAACGAAATAATTTGAAAATAGATTTCTTTTCCATGCAACGCCCCATAGCAGAATGTCATAAGAATTCAGAATAACTGTTATGGGGAAACGCATGTCCCTTGGGGGTGGACCGCGTCCCATGGTATCGCCACCTTCTGAAAGTTTGGGGTAACGGAAATACTTTGAAATAGATTCTTTCCATGCAACGCCCATAGGCGTAATGTCAAATTCAGAATATGTTTGGGGAAACGCATGTCCCTTGGGGGGTGGACGCGTCCCCCGTCCCCCCGCTTCCGACGCCCATGGGTGTCGGTACCGCACGTGCTGCTGGAATGATTTCGGAGTGGTCAGGCCGAGGCCGGTGTTTCGAGTTTTAAGCCATGACTTCAGAAAGTCCGGGGAAGTTGACGAAGCTGCCACGCTGCGCTGCGTCACAGCTTCCATTCTGTTTGTACCCTGTGACCTGTGCCCTCGACCTGACTTCGGTGGCAGGCAGGTGGGGAACAACAGGGCACGCGTTCCTGCCTACCGAGGACGGGGGGGGGGTACTATTGATTTTGTGTGTCATGCTCACTGCATTAAGACAAAGGACGTATAGCCCCGTAACGCTATTGATTTTAACTGCCCGGGGCCCGATATCAGCCAGCGGCAGCCCGGCAGCAGTTTGTCGTTATGTTGACAACAGCAGTCTCGAAGACGAGTTCCTTTCGACGAATTCCCCACGAAATTCCTTTCGAAAGCTTCGACTGGAGGTGTCATCCAAGTCAGCGTGTACCTTCCAAATGGTTTAGTTTAGTTTTTAAGTCCATTATCAACAATATTATTAGCTCTTCGTCCACCCGTAGAGATATGCGAATTATTTATGATAATCCTTAATCTTTAATTTAAATAAATGATAATCTTTAGCCATATTTTAACGTCTGAACTATTATTCCTATTTGTTGACCCTTTAACCTGCTGCCATCATCTTCCGGCATTGCTACGGGTCTGTTTGCGTCACATGCAAAGCAGCTTCCGGCTAATTTCCAACCTCCAGTGCTCGCCTTGGGAATTATCGTGTCTGATTTACATCCCGAGTTTTCCTTCCTGAAAATCTCGTTACCGTCGGTGGGTGGTGTGGTTGCCGGTTGGTCGGTGCTGGCATGTTTGATCCGTGGCGGAATGGGAGCACGCGCCAGCGCTGGGGCGGGGACTCCAGGCCCTGGCCAGTCCTGGCCGCCGCTGCGTTTGTTTATTCGGCGGTCCAATGCGGCTGTGGTGCGGCCGAACTCGTGCTAACCGCGGAGTTTTAGCTGGAGAAACGCAGTGTGTCGCCGCTCTTCTGCCCGCTCTGCGTAACGCAAGTGCCTTCCCGGATCGGCATTGGCGCGTGGAGAAGGCGACTTTTTGTTGAGGAGAATTCGAACGCTGCTGTTTTCAAGGCCTTATAACCACTGCTTTTGCGTGTGCCGGTGTTTGCGCGGGGTTGAGAACGTTTCCTGATTCGCCGCGATAGTGCAGTGTTGCCGTGGCTCACATGGCAAAGCGGAACGCGGAGCTAGCGCAGCACACTGGGCTGACTTCGCTGGTCATCTAAACAGGTGAATATGCCGCTGCTTGCATGCAGCTGTAGACCGTGGTCCTTTGCACTTTGACTTTGCATTCTTCACTGGCGGATCCAGCCTTCCAATTGGGGGCAGCGGTGTCAATTTATGAAAATGATTTGGGGGGCCCTAATGCTAACTTTGAAGATGTTTACTCCATTCTTACCATGCAACGCCATAGGCCTAATGTTGAATTTTGAAATCATTGGGGGGATCCGGGCCCCCCATTAGTATACAAATCGACTCCGGTGATTGGGGGGAGGGGGTAATTTCGCTGGGGGCCTTCCACTTCACTTGGGTTGCGTACAAGGCTATATAAACCGTTGCGTATACGCAACCCAATTGTGACGTCACGGGCGTACTCAGCTGACGACCTAATGTTAAAGGCCTTAGGCCGTAAGTTGTTCCTCATTCATCGGAAAACGTCTGAAAACTTAGATTTGTGAGATACATCATGTGAAAGAAGGGTTTTTTTAAACATATAAAGGTACACTTATTTGCAAGAATTAAGAGAATTTAAACTAAGAAAAAAGACGTTACGTTCCTGGCGCACTTGTGTCAAAACTTTTCCTCACGTAGCGTTTGAATTTGCAGCCGTTACTGCGTCTTCAAATGACGTCATACCACGTATCACTGTTGATTTGTTCATACTATCCATAGTTTTTTTTTTGTCATGCAATTTACTTTAATATAACTCAATTAAATACAAAAAAGGCAATAATGTCTCTACTTTATGCTTTCAGGAAAGTTACTGGCAATTATTACTTTTGAGTATTGCTCTAACACGAATTACGAAGCAGCGCTAGCTTTAAACTAGCTTTAAAACCTCTTTAAAAAATTATAAAAAATAGTTTGATCCATTTCGTGGCCTCTCAATGCTAAGTTCAGCTTCATTCAACGGGAAGAACGTCTTATTTTTTGTGTCTATGGCCTTTAACACTACGCCCACAGCTGAGTACGTCTAGCCTTCAGCTGATTATATCAAATGACGTCACGACTTGGGTTGCGTATTGTATCGGAAACTGCCGGTGAAATTTGTATTTCTTTTAATCGTTCATCCAGGGGCGTAACTTTTTTGAAAATAATTGGTGTTACACTTAGTTGTTAAGGGCCCCCTTTGTACCACATCGCGCCATAGGCGTAATGTTAAATTCCCAAATTATTGGGGTTGTAGCTACAACCCCTTTTACATTAAAGTTCCACCTATGCGTTCATCTTCAAACACTATTTTGGCGAAAAACAAATTGCACAGGTCTTTATAGCCATAGGTGGATCCAGAAAGGGTGATTTTGTCAGTCTGGGAGAGGGGAAATCCCCCAAATTATCGCTTAATTCTGAAAACTCATCGGATTTCACTTGCTTATATATCAGTCACTGATTTTAAACAAACTTTCCCTAGTAAAAGTTGCTTAGTTTTACGACTAGTAAAGCATGCATGGCATGAAGCAGACGGAGCGAGTTATTTCATTTTCTCCGCAACTAAGAGCAAAAGCATTGTTGCTTGTGCAATAGTAAAAGAGCAACACGTTACTGCACCTTGTTCTGTGCATTAGTTATTTATTTCGATTCTCACCTGTGATATGATCCGAAGTCAAAGCACTGCTTATCATTCGGCTAGTATTGACTTTTTGTGTTTATTTAGGATGATGACAGTTTCTGTTGGTACATATATTATTTTCACGTAGCCTATACCATCGTGTTATTTACGATACAATTATCAGTTGTATACATTTGCATAATCAGTGCAGTGAAACGGTAGTTATCCCTGAACCCACGCAACAGCAAGGCAGCGAAGTCGGATTTTGGCCCATCTAAAGGACTAGAAAGCATGCATGCATGAAGCAACGAGGAGCGAGTTATTTCATTTTCGTCCGCAACTGATAGCAAAAGCATTTGTTGTTGTGCAATAGTAAAAACAACACCTACCTGCACCTTGTCTGTGCATTTCTTATGATTTATGCTGATTCTCCACCTGTTAAGTGAAATACCGAAGTCAAAGCACGTGCTTATCATTCGGCTGGTATTGATTTTGTGTTTATTTATGGATGATGCCAGTTTCTGTTGTTGTGGCCCATCTGTAAGACTACGTTAGTGAGGCCGCTTCGCGGCCTCACTCACTCCGTCTGAATAATCTCATGAAATGTGCCGATTTTGGGTGATTGGGGGGGGGGGCATGGCCCCGTGGCCCCCTCTGGATCCGCCCATGATGTTAGCAGAGGAGTTGCCTGCGCCGCCGGAAAGCATTGTGCAACACAATTTACAATAGGCAGAATTGTTTTCGACAGCGTGCATTACAATGCTTCACCTGGGCTGCAAAGGATACTATTTGGACGTGCCCTGTGATCCTTTGCATTAATATAATCCAACTCGGCCTTTGTCATCCTTCCACATTCATCCGATGCAAACACTGGCCCGCATAATCGGTTCCTATTTTCGGAAGTCAGTCACCCCGGCAGGTCTGCACGGGGGTAGAGCGATCAATGAGTTGGTGGCCGGCCGCGGTGACCTCCGCCTGTTAGCTGCCTTCTAGCCTCAGCTGAACTTGCAGAGCGGCCGATATCAGATCTGTTACCCTCGCCTGTTAGCTGCCTTCTAGCCTCAGCTGAACTTGCAGAGCGGCCGATATCAGATCTGTTATGCAGGCGGTGGACATTGTGTAACACATTATCGACGTCGGGTGTGTTCTGAATCTCGCGTGTGTTTGTCGGCAGTTTCTGCACGCGAGTCCAGACGTGCGGTAACGATTTGTATGTGCAGCGATGAGTTATTCGAAACAAGCGCCGTCAGATGTGATTTTAAGGGCTGCACGAGTTCGGTCTGAGTTGCCAACAGCGATAAATATGTACTGTTTGTAAAATGTATGAGGCCATCGATGTGACATGTTGATGATAGTCCAAGCAATACAGCTGCATCTTTATTTTCCTCACGAGAGAATAGGTAAACTCCTTTCTCTCGTAAGGAAAATATATTTACCTTTCTTGGTGGGATAACAATTAACATCCCATCGGTATAGGACAATGGGGTTGAGGACAGGTAGTGGGTTTTACGCCTAAGAAATTCAGCGTATTTTTTGATTTTTTCTATATACTTCTGACACACATCTTAGACCGCCTTCCGTCATGAAACTTCCTCTTAACTTGTATTATTTTGTTTTTAATATTCTTGATTTGTTTTCTTGTCGACACAAACAGCAGCTTGGAAGCGAATTAATGTCTATCCCCCAGAAAGAAGCGCATTGTTTAAGTGTGTCTATGTGCATTGTGCATAGTGGACCAGGGGCGGAACTTTATATCTCTTTGGGAGGGCCCAAGCCCTCCCTCAATGCTGAGCTGAGCCCCCGATGGTGCTCCGAGCCCCCAATGTTTCCCCAATTTTGTGCCCCTGCAAAATTAAAATGACTATCCGATGACGATATGACGGTTACCGATGACGATAATTTGCCATTTTACGGCTTCGAAATTGTGTTGCTGTGCCTTACAAAAATATGTTTATGACTAGTCAGTGTTAACCTATACATTTCAGTTAACTAGCAGGTAATTTGGTAATTTTATGGGCTGAAAAAAGGAACTTAGAAAACATGTTTTTTCCTGTATGAAACGGAAACAATTGTTCAATCATGCAATAATTGTAAAAGTTTTACAATAGGTTTATTATACAATAATTATGCTCTAGGTATTTAGATATAAAAACTGTTCTGAACATTTCGTATCAACTTGAGCATTCGGCCGTCCCCCCCCCAACCGATTGCATAAAGTTCCACTACTGACTTTTACATTTAGCTGTTTTTACCGCCGCGTGGATGTCGCGTCAGCGTCATTTTCGGTCATTATTTTTTCCAGTTCCCTTCATTTTAAGTGCAACTGCACGTGCACAGTGTTACCCTGTGTGTAGATACAACCTGGGACTGCCCCTGGGGGAGATTCGGATCGGCTTCCCTGTTTGTCGTGACTGTGAGATAATCTTATCCGATATATCGCCGACAAACACGTGCAGAAATGGCTGCCAGTGCCGCTGCCGGCGCACCGTGGCGTGACCGTCTGCGGCGCACTCTGTGGCGGCAGTGGCGGCGCGGCTGCGGCAGTGACGTGGAGTCGAGGGCGGCGCGGGCCACTCATATCTGCTCTCATCTCTCTCGTTCCCTCAAGACCGGCGCCGGACCGGACCGGGAGCCGGACCGGGACCAGACAGAGACCGGACAGGAGCAGACCAGGCCCCGCGCGGCGCATTCACCCACGGCGCCGGCCGCGGCGTCCGCGTCCACCGCGCCGCGGGTTGTTTTGGCCGCGCGGCCCACCACGCGGCGCACTGTGCGCCGTCAGTAGCCGGCGGGCGGCTCTGGCGCGGCGCGGCGCGGCGGCGGCTCTCGCGGCGCGCAGTGATCAGTCGCGGCGTCAGCGGTGTCCGGCCGACGGCGCGCTGATACTGCGGCGCCACCCACCGGACCTGGCTGACCCGCCGCCCGGTCCGATATACCGGCGTGTGCGATTAGCAGCAGATAGTCGGCGCAGTGCGGGCAGAGTGGTGCAGGACGGACGGCGGCCAACCGGCAGCGGCGCGGTAGCGACGTGGGTGAACTCGCACGAACGCGGCGAAACGTGACTGATCTCGGCGCTGCTCGGAGAAGGAAGTCGGTCGACGAACACTAGCACGGCAGGGAGAGTGGCGAGGAGATGCTGCCACAGCAGTGTTCCTGGGAGGACTGGTCGATGGCGATCGCAGCGCGCAGGGCACCCAGTCCTCTGGCGTTCGCGCGGCGTCGCGGCAGCCCCGTCACAGGGGGCATGGCGAGCCCGAGCCCGCTGCATCAGGTGCAAGTAGGTACCCCTGTCATGCTATTGTTTGCAACCCTTGCCGCCAATACCCTGGATTACCAGGCAAGGATGTAATGTAAGTTGTAACTCTTACGGCTTGCCTGCTATGGCTATTCCCCAATTGTTATGTCTGGAAAGTGGATGAGGTCGGCAGTCGGCACTGCGACCTGCCGAGCAACGCCCGGGAACGCCCCGGAATGCCCCGGAATGCCCCGGAATGCCCGGGGGGATGACATGAGATTGATGCGGTATCGCCGAGAGGCTCGACTGAGCTGTTCTAGAGGAGGCATTCCCGAGAAAGTAGAGCTCGTTATCGCCAGTGATCGGCAGCAGCCGTATGCTCGGAGGGTGGTATATACTGGTGCCGTATGTGCGGTGCTGAATGACGGCGTGATGCTCGGCTGATCACTGGAGAGAGGTGCTGTCTGTGCTATATCGGAGGGTCGTATATACTGCGGCGTATGTGCGGTGCTGAATGAAGCGGGCCGTGATGGACTCGGCTGAATCACTTGGAGAGCAGGTGCCTGTCTGTGCTATGCCTCGGAAGGTGTGGTATATCATGCGGCGTATGGTTGCGAGTGCTGAATGACGGCGTGATGCTCGGCTTGATCACTAGGAGAGAGGTGGCTGTCTGTGCTATGCCTCCGGAGGCGTCGTATCATACTGCGGGCCGTATGTGCAGGTGCTGAATGACGCGCTGATGCTCGGCTGATCACTGAGAGAGGTGCTGTCTGTGTATCTCGGAGGGTGGTATATACTGCCGGCCGTATGTGCGGTGCTGAATGACGCGTGTAATGCTCCGGCTGATCACTGGAGAGAGGTGCTTGTCGTGCTATGCTCGGAGGGTGGTATATACTGCCGGCAAGTATGTGCGGTGCTGAATGACGGCGTGGATGCTCGGCTGATACTGGGAGAGGTGCTTGTCTGTGCTATGCTCGGAGGGTGGGTTATACTGCGGCCGTATGTGCGGTGCTGAATGAACGCGGCGGTGATGCTCGGCTGATCTACCGGAGAGAGGTGCTGTCTGTGCTATGCTCGGAGGGTGGAATATACTGCGGCCGTATGTGCGGTGCTGATGGACGGCGTGAATCCTCGGCTGATGCACCTGGAGAGAGGTGCTGTCTTGCTATGCTCGGAGGGTGTATATACCTGCGGCCGTATGCTGCGGTGCTGAATGACGGCGTGATGCTCGGCTGATCACTGGAGAGAGGTGCTGTCTGTGCTATGCTCGGAGGGTCGGTATATACTGCGGCCGTATGTGCGGTGCTGAATGACGGCGTGATGCTCGGCTGATCACTGGAGAGAGGTGCTGTCTGTGCTATGCTCGGATGGGTGGTATATCACTCGCGGCCGTATGTTTCGCGGTGCTGCACATAGACGGCGTGATGCTCGGCTGATCACTGGAGAGAGGTGCTGTCTGTGCTATGCTCGGAGGGTGGTAAGTTATACCTGCCGGGCGCGTATGTGCGGTGCTGAATGAACGGCGTGAATGCTCGTCTGTCACAGGAGAGAGGTGCATGTCTGTGCTATGCTCGGAGGGTGGTATACTACCTGCGGCCGTGCATGTGCTGGTGCTGAATGACGGCGTGATGCCTCACGGCTGATCACTGGAGAGAGGGCTGTCTGTGCTATGCTCGGGAGGGTGGCATATATACTTGCGGGTATGTGGCGTGCTGAATGGACTGGCGTGATGCTCGGCTGAATCAAACTGGAGTACGAGGTGCTGTCCTGATGCCTATGCTCGGAGGGTCGTATATAACTTGCGGCCGTATGTGAGGCTGCTGACATGACGGCGTGATGCTCGGATGATCACTGGAGAGAGGTGCTGTCTGTGTGCAATAGCTCGGAGGGGTCGTATATAAACTGCGGCCGTATGTGCGGTGTGAATGACGGCGTGAATGGCTCCTTGATCACTGGAGAGAGGTGCTGTCTGTGCTATGCTGCGGAGGTGGTATATACTGCGGCCGAGTATGTTGCGTGCAGAAATGACGGCGTGAGCTGCTGATCAGCTGGAGAGAGGTGCCTGTCTGTGCTATGCTCGCGAGGCGTGGTATTCAACTCGGCGGCCGTATGTGCGGTGCTGAATGAACGCTGAATGCTCGGCTGTCCTGGAGAGAGGTGGCTTCTGGCTATGCTCCGGAGGGTGGTATAGTACTGCGGCCGTATGTGCGGTGCTGATGACGGCGTGATGCTCGGCTTGATCACTGGAGAGAGGTGCTGTCTGTGCTATGCCTCGGAGGGTCGTTTATACTGCGGCCGTATGTGCGGTGCTGAATGAGGCGTGATGCTCGCTATCACGTGGAGAGCAGGTGCTTCTGTGCTATGCTCGGAGGGTGGTAATATACCTGTCGGCGTATGTGCGGCTGCTGAATGACGGCGCGTGATGCTCGACTTGATCAGCTGGAGAGAGGTGCTGTCCTGTGCTATGTCGGAGGGTGGTATATATGCGGCCCGTATGTGCGGTGCTGAATGACGGCGTGATGCTCGGCTGATCACTGGAGAGAGGTGCTGTCTGTGCCACGGAGGCCTGAGCGCTGTCTGCTCGCTGCGCTAATTGTGTTTGGCAAGGCGGGGACCTGTCGGATGTAATGTTTCTTTTTTTCTTTCGATGCGTCTCTGGCGCGAGTCTGATTTGCGCTGGTGTTAGCTCGTCGCTATGGAAACGCTTGGACATGCGTCTTCAAGCTCTCCCATTTACACGGATCAGGTAATTCTGTTTACATCGGCTTGCTGGGCGACCGCTGCGTTCTCAGATCTAAAACTGGATAATGATCCGAAGACCCTAACTAAGGTGGATGTAGGTAGCAGGTGCCTCCCTGATAGGTACCGTCTCTGGTGGGAGTCGAGCTTCAGATGTTTCCCGACAGAGGCATGCAGGCGTGGCTTGGGAATCAGCTTGGAGATTGAGTGGCTGAATTTCGGAGAGCTGAGTCGAATCGAGAGCCTGTTGCTTTGTATTTGTCATTTCAGTTCACCTGTTCCTCTTTCATATAGTAACACATATACCTAATTCAACAAACATTTCTAGATTTGAAATGGAACGCAATAATCTTAAATGCCTAATTTTACATAATATAAGTGTTTAATAATGACTTTGAACATAGGATGGAATCAATTTTATTTTGCTTGTTTGGATTAGTAAGTCGCTGACCAATTACAAGGTTTGGCCATCACTGAAGTACCTGGTAACACCGGCCTTGACTTGTGACTATAAAATCTCAATACGCATCATAAATTAATATCGGTGTCATCTGGCGGCTTCATAAGAACACAACAACAGCCACTGACTGACTGGACGTGTCGCGTTTCGTGAGCAGTCGCAGTGTGCACTGAACAGCATGGACTGTGTGACTGCTGAGCACAGCGGTGTCGGCGGCGTCCGTCCGTCCCTTCTGACCCGTCAGCAGCTGCCTGTCCTCTGCTGTACCCGCCTCTGGAGGGGGCCTAGCTGAGCCGACTGTGTGGCTGAGCACAGCGGTGTCGGCGGCGTCCGTTCCGGTCCCTCTCTGATCCACGTCAGCAGCCTGTCCTGTCCTCTTGCTTGTACCCGCTCTGAGGGCGCTGAGCTGAGCCGACTGTGTTGCTGAGCACAGGCGGTTCAGCGGCGTTCCCGTCCCGTCCCTTCTGACCCGTCAGCATGCCCGTCCTCTGCTGTACCCGTCTCTGAGGGGCTGCAGCTGAGCCGACTGTGTGCTTGAGCACAGCGGTGGTCAGCGGCGTCCGTCGTCCCTTCTGACCCGTTCAGCGGCTAGCCTGTTCTGCTGTGTACCACCGCCTTTGAGGGGGCCGTGAGCTGAGCCGACTGTGTGCTGAGCACAGCGGTGTCGGCGGCGTCCGTCCGTCCTTCTGACGCCGTCCAGCAGCTGCCTTGTCCTCTGCTGTACCCGCCTCTGAGGGAGCTGAGCTGAAGCCGACTGTGTGCTGAGCACAGCGGGTCTTTCTGTCAGCGGCGTCCGTCCGTCCCTTCCTGACCCGTCAAGCAGACTGCCTGTCCTCTGCTGTACCCGCCTCTTGAGGGAGCTGAGCTAGCCGACTGTTGTGCTGAAGCACAGCGGTGTCAGCACGGCGTCCGTCCGTCCTTCTGACCGTCAGCAGCTGCCTGTCCTCTGCTGTACTCCGCCCTCTGAAGGGGCGCTGAGCTGACCGACTGTGTGCCTGAGCACAGCGGTGTCAGCGGCGTCCGTCCGTCCCTTCTGACCCGTCAGCAGCTGCCTGTCCTCTGCTGTACCCGCCTCTGAGGGCGCTGAGCTGAGCCGACTGTGTGCTGAGCACAGCGGTGTCAGCGGCGTCCGTCCGTCCCTTCTGACCCGTCAGCATCCGTCCTCTGCTGTACCCGCCTCTGAGGGGGCTGAGCTGAGCCGACTGTGTGCTGAGCACAGCGGTGTCAAGCGGCGTCCCCGTCGTCCCTTCTGACCCGTCAGCAGCTGCCGTCCTCTGTACTGTACCCGCCCTCTTGAGGAGCTGAAGCTGAGCCCGACTGGTGCTGAAGCTCACAGGCGGTGTCGGCGGCGTCCGTCGCGTCCCTTCTGACCCGTCAGCAGCTGCCTGTCCTCTGCTGTACCCGCCTCTGAGGGGGCTGAGCTGAGCCGACGCCGACGCCGTGTTGCTGAGCTGAGCCCGCGCTGACCTCAACGCCGTCGGCCACGGGCCACTCGGCCTTGCTGTTGTTTACCAGGCAGGCTCAGCTACGTGGCCACTGTCATAAATCCGAAGCGATGAACCTACGTGCCAGAATTTACCATGCCTCTGGAATCGCATGCATTTTCCTTAGCGACGATTTGATAAAGTCGTTACCGGATGCTCCATAAATATCTGTATGCAGCTTTTATCGCCGGAAGTCAGACGTTTATGAGATAATTCAGGTTTATGAGCGCGATGCACCGGCCGCCTGGTATGGGGGCCACGTGCCCTCAGGGCGGCTGCCAGCAGGTCTGACTCAGCCGGACTGATCTGGAGCCAGCCCGATGTGCCCGGAGGCGGTTAGCACACCGCACGGTGCGGCGTCATTGCACGCCCCGGACCGCCGCCGTTCGCTGGGCACGTGGTTTCATCAGAGGAACAGCGGTAATGACCAGCCGGGCGCAGCTGTGTGGCCGGAGGACTCTGAAGCCGGGCTGAGGGCTCATCTCCTTCGTGTGACACGACAGAATGGGAATGACCGGAGAAGTTCGTGAGGCGCTCTGCAGGCGTGCTGAGGCGGATGTGAGGCGCTCTGCAGGCGTGCTGAGGCGGATGTGAGGCGCTCTGCAGGCGTGCTGAGGCGGATGTCGGACTCGGGAGGGTCAGACCTCGGAAGGTATTCTGATGTAATAACTCACCCGGCTCTATCTGACTCACCCGGCTCCATCTCACCCACCCGGCTCTATCTGACTCACCCGGCTCTATCTGACTCACCCGGCTCCATCTGACTCACCCGGCTCTATCTGACTCACCCGGCTCTATCTGACTCACCCGGCTCTATCTGACTCACCCGGCTCTATCTGACTCACCCGGCTCCATCTCACCCACCCGGCTCCATCTCACCCAGCTCACCGACAGACTGTTGGCGTCGTTACGATTCATTATTTATCCTCCTTTTTATGTTATTTGCGCTATTTATCAATACTCTCTTGGTCGCCTACGTCGTAGCCTAACTACGCGGCATTTGTTCCCGTACGTTCGATTGTCGTAAATCCCTCGTTGACGAACGACTTATTCCACATCTCGAGTCGCCACATCACCGTTATGTTCATACGATGCGGCTATTCAAATAAACAAACTGTTGTCTGCAGCAGCCGGCGAGCTATCGGCAGGCTTCTGTACTATACTGTAACGACTCGGAAGGAGGTCCCGCTGGGTTTCCAGTTTCTTAGAGCCAATTGCCCAACTTAGCGTTGCCGGGAGGTTATTGCGGTGCTTGCGTGCTTGTTGCCTGGCTCAACAGTGAGTATTGAGAGATACGCAGTACGCAGTGCGACGTGGGCATTGCAATCGGTCAATATTGGACCATGGGCGTCGCAGCCGGGAAATGGGGGTTTCCAATGCTGACTCTCATGACAAAAGTTCATGAGTGGCGCCACTGCACTTCAGCACTGGCAGATCTGGAACGGCAGTTTGTGGCTGTTTGGGGGGGGGGGCATCACCCCCCAAGTCTCACAAAATTCTCAAAACTCATCGGATTTTTCCAAACTCATCACAAAATTCTCAAAACTCCCTTACGTTTTAAAATAAACTTTCCTTCGTAAAAGTTGCGTAGATATCCTACATCAGGACATGTGTAAATTTGCGCCGATTTCAGGCGGTTTGGGGTCATTTGCCCCTGATGCAGTCCCATGGATCCGCTAGTGCACTAAGCCACACCCAAGCACTCGTTTTTTTATTCACGAAATTGTCTGATGTATCGATGGTTGTATTATGAAAGGAAATAGCAACCCTTGACCTACTACGTTCGGCGAAAAATGGGTGATGACCTTCCTGTACTGGCAACTAATCTGTCAAAACTGCAAATTTGATGGCATGTAATATTGCATGTTGAATCTTCAAGAGCTGTAAAATCTGATTTAAACCTGCAGATTTAATCAAGTTTGAATTTATTTCTAGACTGCCAGCTCACTGAATTATTTTCAACCCATCCCAACGACCCTACATCGCCAGTTTCATGTACCTATTAGCTGCTATAGCATCCCACTCACTTCACCAGGCATGGCGCTTGACCTTCAGCCTCATAACTCCTGTGGCAGATTGTCGGGTCACCTTTAAACTGCGCCGGGCTGACATCTCGGTAACCTCCAGTTTCTCCATCACTCAGACGTCAGCTCGGCGCCGGTCACTGCTGCCCTCCCTCGGCTGCCGTCGTCTGGGGCCACTGTCTGCCCTCCCTCGGCTGCCGTCGTCTGTGCCACCGTCTGCCTCCCTCCCCGTCTCTGGGCCACTGTCTCCCTCCCCTCGGCTGCCGTTCGTCTGGGTGTCACTGCTTGCCCTCCCCTCGGCTCCCCTTCTGGCGCCACCGTCTGCCCTCCTCCGGCTACCGTCTCTGGGCCACTGCTGCCCTCCCTCGGCTCCGTCGATCTGGCCACCGTCTTCCCTCCTCGGCTTGCGTCGCCGGCCAATCCGTCTGCCCTCCTCGCTACCGTGCGCCTGGCCACCTCTGCCCTCCCTCGGCTCCGTTCTGGGCCACCGTCTGCCCTTCTCCTCGGCTTGTCCGTCGTCTTGCGCAACTGTCTAGCCCTCCCTTCGGCTGCCGTCGTCTGGTGCCACTGTTACCCTCCCTCGCTGCGCGTCGTCGGGCCACCGTCTGCCCCCCTCGGCTGCCCGTCATGGGCACTGCTGCCCTCCTCGGCTGCCGTTGTCTGGGGCCACCGTCTGCCCTCCTCGCTGCCGAGCGTCTGGGCCCCGTCTGCCCTACCCTCGCTCCTCGTCTGAGGCCACTGTCTGCCCTCCCTCGGCTGCCGTCGTCTGGGGCCACTGTCTGCCCTCCCTCGACTGCCGTCGTCTGGGGCCACCGTCTGCCCTCCCTCGGCTGCCGTCGTCTGGGGCCACCGTCTGCCCTTCCTCGGCTGCCGTCGTCTGGGGCCACTGTCTGCCCTTCCTCGGCTGCCGTCGTCTGGGGCCACTGTCTTGCCCTCCCTCGCTGCCGTCTTCTGGAGCCACCGTCTGCCCTCCCTCGGCTGGCCTTCGTCTGGGCCCATTGCTCCCTCCCTCGGTGCCTCGTCTGGGCCACTGTCTCCCTCCCTCACTGCCGTGTCTGGTCACGTCTGCCTCCCTTCGGCTGCCGTGGCTGGCACTGTCTCCCTCCCTGGAGCTGCCGTCTCTGGGCCACGTCTTCCCTCCCTCGGCTCCGTCGTCGGGGCCACGTCTGTCCTCCCTCGCTGCCGTCGTCTGGGCCACCGCTCGGTCCTCGCTGCCGTCGTCTGGGCCCCGTCTGCCCCCCTACGGCTCCGTCGTCTGGGCCCACTGGCTCCCTTCCCTCGGCTGCCTTCTCTGGGCCCCGTCGCCCGCCCCGGCTGCCTCGTCTGAGCCCACTGTCTTGCCTCCCTCGCTCCGTCGTCTGGGCCATCTGATCTGCCCTCCCTCGACTCCGTCGTCTAGGCCACCCTGCCCTACCCTGCTCCGTCTCGGGCCACCGTCTGCCCTTTCCTCCTGCCGTCGTCTGGGCACGTCTTTCCCTCGGCTGCCGTCGTCTGGGGCCACTGTCTGCCCTTCCTCGGCTGCCGTCGTCTGGGGCCACTGTCTGCCCTCTCTCGGCTGCCGTCGTCTGGGACCACTGTCTGCCCTCCCTCGGCTGCCGTGCTCTGGTCTCGTTTATCGCTGGGAGGCGGCCGCGTCGTCGGACGGTTCACCCCACCCTCCATTGTTGACTGGGCGCCGGCCGGTGGCCTGTTTACGCTCTCCGTGGCTGGAGACAGTGCGGCACTCTGTGTGTCTGTGTTGGTGTCGGGCTGTGTCAGGTGTCGGGCTGTGTCAGGTGTCGGGCTGTGTCAGGTAGGTGACGGGTCACTGCTGGCCGACCCGGCCACCCGCCCGTCACTCCTGCTCGGGCCATGCTGCTCCGATATCGGTACCGCTGCAGGGTCGTGACGGTTTACTGCGTCACGCGGCACGGCTGCGCGTTTCAATCACGTTACGGCTGCTGCACCACCCGCTGGGGGTGACGTCATGGTGACGTCACCACGTTCTAGGTCGGGTTAGTGTAGGTGAGATTGGGTTAGGTTAGCTGTGGTTAGGTAGGTGGTTGTTGATGATTGGTTATAGTATGACGTCTTCCACACAGTATACTTAGCCAACTAGTTCGGGCTGACCTTCCCTCGGCTAAGGGCATATGTCTGTTATTTTCGGTTCTATGTTATCTGCGGCATCCCAAGCGTCTGTTTTGCTCAGCCTAGCTAACTGATTGACATGTTTTCACCTCCGTTTGCACTTTTGAGAAAACAAGCGTCCGGTAGTTTCTGTGTCCACGGAGACAGGATGTGGCTGTCCCGGGCAGGCAACACATCCGCAAGCAGCTGACGGGCGTATTTCGGTTTTAGGCATTCTATTTGCCACCGGCTAGTAGTTCTGAGGGAGACAAACTCATAAGTCAGTCAAAAATATACATATTACTGTGAACTTCGGTTTGGGTATCGTCCATACTAGGTTCTCAAATACATCTTACGGTTTTGAATATATTTGACAATTCTGATTTTGTGACGAAAAAAGGGTGGGAAATTCCCTCAAAATATAAATTTCCAACCACATTAAACAAAAAAACGCAATATATATTGTAGAACAACGTATGGGCGATGCCCAAACCGAATTTGAAAGCAATATCTATATTTTTGACTGGCTTATGCATAGATATAAAGACTAGATAGGACAGCCCAATGGAGTGGTCCGCTCGCTAGTACGTAAAGCCTAGGTGGTATCCACCCCAAGTAGACTCCACTAACGCGCTATGGAGCTCGGGCAGGAAAGACGCAGGTGTGTGATTGATGATGGCAAAAGTGATCTTTCTGCCGAATTTCGCAAGATAGAAGAAGAATCATCGGGGATTTGCTACCGAACCTAAGACATAAATTGACCTCATTTGGTATAACTATCCCAAGCGAAGTTACATGGAATCAAGCGCGTTTTTGGGCCGTCCCTAAGACGGCCCAGAGTGCCCCCTCCGCGACCAAGAGGGCCATTGGCAGAGAGAGCGGCCCCCTCAGCGGCCAGATGCCCCCTCTACGGCCAGGAAATGCCCTCTAAGGCGGCTAAGTCCCCGCAGGTCAACAGGTGTCCCTCCCGGCCCGCCCAGATAGCCCCTCCAGGCGCTAGAGTGCCCCCCTCCTTAAGCGGCCAGAGTGCCCCCCTTCAGGCGTCCATACCCCCCTCATGCCATACCCTCCCGAGGCCCAGAGGGCCCACCCGTGCAAAGACCACCCCCCGGCCAAGAGTGCCCCGAGGTATCAAGATCCCCCCCGGCTTTAGGCAAAGGAAAGGCCCCTCCCCCCCCCCGGTGGCAAGAGTGGCTCCCCCTGGGTGCAAAAGTTACCCCCCCCCCCGGTTTGCCAAGGGATGACCCCCGGTGCAAGAGTGCACCCCGGTGGCCAAGAGACCCCTCCCCCGCGGGTGCAAGAGTGCCCTGGAAGAGTGCCCCCGGTGGCCAAGGAGTGACCACCGTGGCAAAAAGTAGCCCCCTCGGGTGGCAGATTGCCCCCCCCCCAGGTGGGCAAGAGTGCTCCCCCCAGTTGGCAAGAGTGCTCCCCAGGTGCAAGAGTGCCCCCTCCCCCAGGAGCAAGAGTGCCCCCAGGTGCAAGAAGGTGCCCTCATCAGGTGCAAGAGTGCTCCCCCAATGAAGGAGTACCCCTCCCCCACGGTTGCAAGAGTTGCCCCCCCCCCTCCCCAAGGCGGCCAAGAGTGCCCCCCCCTGGGTGGTAAGAGTGCCTCCCTCCGGGTGGCAAGAGTTCTCCCCCGGTGACAAGAGTGCCCCCAGGTGGCAAGAGTGCCCTCTCCCCCCAAATGGCAAGAGTGGCCCCGCGTGCAAGGAGACCCCCCCCCCCCGCGGATGCTTAGAGTGCCCCCGGTGGCAAGAAGGCCCACAGGGGCAAGAGTGCCCCCCCCCCCCCGTTTTGGCCAAGAGGGCCTCCCCAGTGGCAGAGCCGCCCCCTCGTTGGCAAGAGTGCCCCCCCCCCAGGGCAAGAGTGCCCCCCAGGTGGCAAGAGTTCCCCCCCAAGTGGCAAGAGTGCCCCCCCCTAGGGACAGAGTGCCCCTCTCCCCAAAAAATGACAAGACGAGATACCCGCTCACCACCCTGCCCCCCAGGAGAGCAGAAGACCCGTCCACGCCCCGCCCCACGTTTCAGACGATAGTCGACCTCTCCCGAGGTGGGCGACCAAGAGTGTACCCCCCCCCCGGTAGACCAAAGCGGCGCCAGATGGCACCCCATCCAGATGCGCGACTAAGAGGCTGCCCCCCCCTAAGTACCCGGCGGACGAGACCTAGCATGTTCCCCACTCGTAAGTGAGAAACAAAACCGACAGTATAACAGCGCCCCACACCGCTCACATGCCCAAGAGGCAGGGCAACCAAAGTGCCGCCCCCCCCCCACCCAGTTGGCAAGAGATCGGCCCACCTAGGAGCAGCTAACAAGCTGCACGCTCCCAATCAGGTAAAGGCGAGAGCAGATGAAGCCCCCCTTCCGAGATAGCAGATAGCAAGACCACCAACACCTGCCACGTTAGCAAAGCGCGGAGTCGACCCCCTCAACCCTCTGATAGAGGCAACGAGGCTCCCACCGCCCGAGCGAGTGCCGTCTAAGAATCGAGTGCCCTTCGCCGACAGGGTGCACAATTGCTACATACACCCCCCCACACTCCGGAGAGCAACGCAACGGCCACACGCTGCCAGCCACGCCCGAAACCGGCCAGGTGGCTCCCGCTGGGCAAGACTCGCCCCCTCGTGTGACCAACGGAGTCGCCCAGCCTTCTCCCCCTCCCAGGATCGGCCAAGTAGTATCCGCTCGCGTCCCCGTGCAATAAATTGCCCGTCCCCTACCGTGCAACGAAGTGTCCCCACCTAGGTGAAAGTGCCCCCCCCCCCGCATGACAATGCATAGACCTTTGCACCCCCACACCCCACTCTCTACGCACCAGAATCTAGACCCCACCAAACCCCCGTCGGGAGCAAAGAAGATGCCCAACCAGGGCAACACCATAGTGCTTGAACCCCTCAGTTCGCGCAAGTACGTGCCGATGCCGGAACGGTCCCTCCCCAGTCGCAGCCAAGAGTCGCACCCTTCCTCCCAGAGCGCAAACGAGTGTCCGTAATCTACCCGCAGCCGCCGCCGAAATACGGTAGCCGCCACAAACCTCAATGAGTCCAGCCGAGATCCTCAATCATCCGCCCGTCCAAGATGAACCGTCGCTATCAGCCCGTGCACCCAAAAAGCGCCCTCCCCACCCCAGAGCTGCCGTCCCGCAAGAATATGCCACACCCGAGCCATGCAATCCCTCCCAAGTGGGGCAAATCAGATCCCCCCCCACGACTAAGGAGTAGGAACACTAGAAAGAACATGACTTCCCATCCGTAGTCAGTAGCGTGCCATTGCTCACCCCCTCAACCAACGGCGACGTGGGGTAGCCTCTCCAGATACATCACGGTCGTCGCGGGTAGCTCGTCCGCTGTGACCCAGGTGGCCAGATTACGCCCCTTCAAGAGCGGTCAAGGATGCCTTCCTCTGAACAGACCGACCGCGGATCCCCACGCCTCCAAGAACAAGAGACCAACGGGCACCCAAGCAACTTCCCCTCCCGCCCTTACGGCAAGCACACCTGATATGGCCCGCCACGCGCAGGCCCGGCCAGGTCTCTCCCTCACGGCCAGAGTGCCCCGCAAAAGGCGGCCAGACACCCGGCCCAGGCCCTTTTCAGCGCGCCCAGGAGAAGAGTTGGTGATAGCGAAGACCAATTGTTGTGGGCTCGCCTCAGCCAGGCCAGACCCGGATCGGGCGCCCCGGTACCCTCAGGCCGGAAGCGCGAGGAGCTAAGCGCCAGCTCAAGTTCCGGGAGGCCTTAGGAAAAGGCATGCCCCCCCTTCCCCCCTCTTCTGGATCCACCACTGCCGCGCGCGCTTCAGACACCCCACCTCCACTCCCCACTGTCCACAACGGCGGACAGCAGTTTCGAGACTACCCCAAGAGCGGCCGCTGACGTACTCTCGGGACCCAGCTGTCCTATCTAGTCCTATATATCTATGGGCTTATGTCTCCCTAAGTACATGCCGGTGGCAATTAGAATGCGGGAAACCGAAGTATTTAGCTGGCAGTTTGGCGTCTCACTTATTACTGAACTTTACCGTATCGGCTCATAAGTTTGGCCTGACTTCGCCGGGCTCCGGCGTCTCCGCCGGTGCTGCTGGCTGGCGTGTCCGGATCGAATCGAGCTCTCAAGGTCAAACCGTTTTACTCAGGAAGGATTTAAGGCTTGTGGGATGGACCACAGGTCTGGTGAAGAATTCCACTTGGAGATTATGGAGTCTAGAGTTGCAAAATTCTGGTCCCAGCGTCCCAGCGCCGGAACCAGAACTGGTTACGGCAGTGACTGAAGCTGTGACTGGCCAGGCCTGCGCCATTAGGGTTAGCATTACTGCGCCGTGTCTAAAGCTGTGATTTGCCAGCTCATTCCGTGGCCGTGACTAGGCTGTGACCAAAGATTTAGGATTTTCTGCACCTCTTTGATGGACCCTGTGATGTTAGCTGTCGATTTTGCCTGCTGCAATGAACGGTCTGTTTGTGTTTATCTATCGCCTGAGGAGATGGTATAGGCCACCTATCAATATACCCTGGGTATAGGTACTTGACTTGAATGCACTGGTATTGATTTGCTTACTGGGGGGGGGGGGCAATTTGAGTTCAAGATTTAACATTATGCATATGGCATTGCATGGTAAATGGAATTACAATCTATAAAGTTAGCATTGGGGCCCCCCAATCATTTCCAGAAAATGACGCCCCTGCTTGAATGTCGTGACGCGACTTCCTGCTCGCAGCGGATTTGTCAACCGGCATCAACAGTCATCACCATCACAGAAGTGGCCACCAAGGCCGACAAAACGGATTCGTCGATTTCGTCGAATCAATTCCTGGCTAACTTGTTCTATCATATATGGATTACAGTAGGCACAATACCCCAGGGATACAGCAGTGCGGCAGCGTTATTGATATCAGTTTGTCCTGCTGACCTGTCTGCCTTCAGCGTCATCTGACTGTCCAGGTGAGGGGAGGGGGGGTGTTCCAGACTGAGCCACGTGACTCGTCTGAACCCAGTCGTGACCGCCGGATGCCGGGCGACAGGTGCTGGAAGGTGCTGGTGAGACGGCTGCCGTGTCCTGTGTCGTCGCGGACAGAGACTGGCCGGTCAGAACAGCTGCCCGTGATGTACGCTCCTCTCTTGGTGATGTTGATTGTCAACGAAAAATGATCTGATTACTTTAACACGATCATATTTTTAGTGGCCGCAGGCCGCAGGCCGCGTTGTTGGCACGGCCCGCCGCCGCGTGCGCCTGCGCCGTATCCGCCGGTAGCCCTCGGCTGGACTCCCGGCGGCGGCTGGGCGGCGGCGGCGGCGGCGGCGGCGGCGGCGGCGGCGGCGGCGGCGGCGGCGGCGGCGCGTCGGCGGCAGACGGCGGAGGATGCTGCTCTGTGGTTTATTTTAGCCAGCCAGGACCCGCGAAATGGTGCCTGGACGCGCCGGGAGACGGCGAGGATGCTGCTCTGGGTTTATTTTAAGCCAGCCAGGTTGCCGGGGACGGGCGGGAGACGGCGAGGATCTGCTCTGGTGGTTTGTTTTTAGCCACCAGGGTGCCTGGACGCGCCGGAGGACGGCGGAGATGTTGCTCCTGTGCGTTTTGTTTTAGCCAGCAGGGTGCCTGAACGGGCCGGGAACGGCGGAGATGCTGTCTGTGGTTATTTTGAGCCAGCCAGGTTGCCTGACGGGCCGGAGACGGCGGGGATGCTGCTCTGTGTTTGTTTTTAGCCAGCCAGGGCCTGACGGGCCGCGCAGACGGCGGAGCGCATGCTGCCTCTGTGGTTTATTTTAGCCAGCCAGGGTGCCTGGACGGGCCGGGAGACGGCGGAGGATGCTGCTCTGCGGTTTATTTTAGCCATCCAGGGTGCCTGGACGGGCCGGCAGACGGCGCGTCGGTCCCGCGGGAGGGAGTGCACCAGCGGCGGCGGCGGCAGAGGCAGAGGAGGTCGCTACCCCGCTGGCAGTCTGTGCAGTGTACTGGGAGCGGCTCTATCGTGTGCTGTGTCTGCCCGGCTGTGATTCGGTGATCGCTGCTCGTACACCGTCGACGGCCTGGAGACCTCAGTGGAGGTGGCAGTTCGTCGTGAGTGGTTTTACAGAGGAGGTGACAGCGAGGGCTCGCCGCTGACCTGACCTAAAGTAGAGTAAGGTAGGGTGTAGTGAGGTGAGGTGTGGTGTGAGGTGAGAGAGCGGTGGGCTGAAGTCGGCGCACGGGTCAGCTGCGTGGCTTGTCCTCCGAGAGGCCGATGAGAGAGGCTCTGTGACGTGTGAGAGGCGCACTGCGATCCTTGAGAAGCGACCTGTGACCTGTGAGGGGCGCACTGTGATCCTTGAGAAGCGACCTGTGACCTGTGAGGGGCGAACTGCGATCCTTGAGAAGCGACCTGTGAGAGGTGACCTGTGACCTGTGAGAGGCGCACTGTGATCCTTGAGAAGCGACCTGTGACCTGTGAGGGGCGAACTGTGAGCTGTGAGAGGCGCACTGCGATCCTTGATAAGCGACCTGTGACCTGTGAGGGGCGAACTGCGATCCTTGAGAAGCGGCCTGTGACCTGTGACCTGTGAGAAGTGCATCGTGACTTGTGAGAAGTGCATCGTGACTTGTGAACTTGCTGCCGCTCGTGAGGCGAACGCCTTGTGACGCCTGTGGCAGCGCCAGGGCAGCATCCGAGTCGCATCCAAGTGGCAGCTACGCAGGACTCGAACGACAATCAAAAGTCAATCAAGCATTATCGAGTCGCCAGCCAAGCGTCATTTGAGTACATCTTGTGGCCTGTCACGTGAGTGTCTCGTGACCGCCGGGGTCGCAGGGTGTCACCCGGGCCCTCACGTGACGCGTGACGTCACCTGGCATCTCACGTGACGGTGTGACGTATAAACAAGTGACGTGGTGTGAGTGAGGCGGGGGTGGCGGTGTGACTGACCCGTGTCAGTGCCATGGGCCACAGAGAGGAGCAGAAAGGCGTCCTGGTGCGACGTAGGAAGGTCTCCATCGTAGTCACGGTACGTGTCGTTTGAACCTAGCTGAGCGTGATGGCCAGTACGTTTCCTTTGAACTCGTTGGCAACAGTACATTTGAGCGCATTTATGCCCATTTGAGTCCGTTTGAGTCCGTCTGAGTCTGTCTGATCCCGTTTGAGCCCATTTGAGCCCGTCTGCCAGTAGGTATGGATCATTTGAGCTAGGCTAAGCGTGGTGGCTGTTTGAGGTGCAGCTGTTGTTTATTTCACTGGCCACATGGTTGCTGGCTGCAGGTCTTATATCACAGTGCCGCATGAACGCTGGCCAGTGGCCACATGGTCGCTGGCTATATGGTCGCCTACCTGCTACATACCGCAGGCCTGGGGGCAGGGGCAGCAATTTGAATCGACTCAATACGTGGTACGACAATTCCGACATTTATTGACGTTTCCGAGAACCTAGGCTCGGCCGACTTTTAATAAGTCGTATACTTAACTTGTACATATTGTATTAATCTAAACTGAGGATTTTCTCGATTTAGCTCCGGCGACAGTTGTGTAACGAGAATGTCGGCAAGTTCTGCCTCGGAAAGTTTATCAATCACTCCGCAGCAAACTGCCACGTGCTGGCTCACTATTTCAGCGGCTATGCTGACAGCTCAAACGTGTGCACACAATGATATCAGTCCGTCTTCCGGCTTCTGTTGATTTAATTTAATTTGCTTCGAGTGACATCCGCAGAAGTCGCCATTCTTCAAACAACGGTGATGCAATGCTACTTACCTGGCTTCTCTCCTCATGAGACCTCGCCGCAACGTGCGCCGTTCTGGTCACAAGGCTCGTCTAGCTCGTGACTGGCGCCTGCCCTCGTCTCGTCCCATCCCGTGCTCTCTCCATCCGTAGCGCCGGTTCGTCCGCCCCATCCCGTGCCCTCTCCATCCGTAGCGCCGGTTCGTCCCGCCCCATCCCGTGCCCTCTCCATCCGTAGCGCCGGTTCGTCCCGCCCCATCCCGTGCCCTGCCCCATTCGTAGCGCCAGTTCGTCCCGTAGCGTGGCGTCCGTGGCGTCGATTTGGCTGCCGCGTCCGGCGCCGTTTTTGTGTGTCGCCGCCGGAGAGCCGCTGCTGCCACTGTGCTGCTGTCACGCGGAAGGGTGTCCTGATATGATGTATTTGGCCACGGCGGGGCTGTTGCTGGGAGCAGGCGACTGTCGGTGCCCGGTGGTGTGGGTGGTGTGGGTGGTGTGGGTGGTCGGGTGTGGAGGTAAGACGGGAGTTGTCAGCCTGACTTGGCGCTGTCACCTAGGCATGCGGTCTTAGCAGTCAGTCGTCAGCTGGCGGTCCGGGGTCTGACCACAGTCAGTCAGCTGGTGTCCTGCGTGGCGGCTGGACATGCGGAGTGAGATGTTGTTCTGGATCCCCCTGCCGGGAGTGCTGTTTGCACCCCTCAGGGACGAAACTAAGTCAATAACATAATTGATTGAATGTGGCTATCAGATGGCGAAGGCCGCTCATTAATCAGATGCGAGATTTAAAGATATAAGCTTCTGAAAAGCGCTGCGGTCGGGCTGGGTCGGGTCGGCCGCCTATATGTGAGACAAATCCTGTATTGAGTGAGGACTCGCTCGCGCTTCGCGCTTGCTCGTAATAACATTTTAGTGTACCGTAGATTGCATTTGGTGAGGTGCACGTAGCGTGTAATGCAGATGGAAAATAGCAGCAATGCTCACCTGCACAGCTCGTTATGATACCTTAAACTTATCCCGTGCTGGCGGCCAGAATTACGTTAACGTGCTGGGCGGGGGCGGATTCTGTCCCCTCCCCTTCTCCCCAGTTATATCGAGAACCGCTCGATCGATTTTGAAGGGACAACGCCATACGATTCGTCATGACAATATTTTTTACTCAGGCATTTATTTTGTAAAAAAAAAATGCGGGGGGGGAAGGGGCAAACAATGCGATTTTTTAAAGATTATTACGGTCATATGGTCCGACTGATTTTCATGCATGAAACGTTTTTGAGCTTGCGATGCACTGGTGTTCAATAAATCAAAAGATATATATAAAAATATAGGCGTACTCGGGGGATGTAAAGTGGGGAGATTTTCCAATAATACTATGTGCTGTTCATGATTTTTTGGTACAAAATGAACGTCACTTGTGTGCATTATTTGCTGTAATTTGTGAAATGAAACATATTGCGCTTAGGCGGATCCAGGTAAACAACGTGGGGGAGGGGGCACCATGTACGAACGCTTTATCATCATGCTAATTTGAAGGTGGACCTAATTTGAGGGATGGTATCGCCTCCCTTTTTGTGTGCCTGAGTGCGCCTATGCCCCCAAAATATGTGGAATCCCAGCATGTATCATGTTGTACATTGCAGTGCAAACGTTTCTGACGCATAAATTGCACCGCAAACTACGATGAAATTATGCGCCTTACAACCGCATTCGTAACACCCTCCTCAAAACAGGACCCTGGCACCGCCTCTGCTAAACATTTTTCGACACAACACGTGTAAATCAATTATGGAAAAAGTTGACACATTTCAGGACGCTAGGCCCAACAGTTTGGGAGCGGCAAGCGAAAAGCCACCGAGGTGAGAGGGCAGAATCTGCCCCCCCCCCCCAGCATGGAATAGGGTTAACAGGAGCCAACTCTGAACCACACACACCGCCTGATAATGTCCATCCGAGTCCAACCAATGCGCACTGAAGCCGATGTTGGGGAAGAGGGTGCTATTGTGTATCGGCCATTGTTACGACCCTTGTTTGCCATTAACTGCTTCTGACGTCGATCCATGCCGATCCGCGAACAGCTCTGGTTACAGCCGTGGCGGCGGCTCTCCGTAGTAGCCGCCGCCACCGTTTGTCGATCGTTAGACCAGCCTTTTGTTTGCTTGATCAATATGCTAATGAAGGTCTGACTGAGTCCGATTAGTGAGATTTCCGACGTGCGTTGGACCGGCCGTGTATGACGTCCCCGACTCCCCATGATAGTCGGGGACTATGCGGATCATGGAACATGGATCATGGATCAACTATGCGGATCATGGAACGAGCAGGGTCGTCTGTGCTGCTGGCTGTCTTCAGGCTGTCAGACCCCTGGGCTCGCCTCCCTCTCTCCTTCCCCCAGCTGCTGGCACGAGCAGGGTCGGCTGTGTTGCTGGCTGTCTTCAGGCTGTCAGCTCCCTGAGCTCGACTCCCTCTCTCCTTCCCCCAGCTGCTGGCACGGGCGGCCTTGGCGCGATCGATGGCCTGACTGATGATTATAATCCTGTTCTGACCCCACGTCTCAGTGGGGCCGGCGTTCCCTCCGTCCTGGCCTCTCGTCTGTATGCGAGTTGTCCAGTCATGGGATCGGGCGTAGGTGGCTATGGCATTGTGATGGCTCCGCACATGGCAGGACCTGTTTTATTATCTGAAGTGGACGTTGATGGATACGGCCTTATGGAATGTGCGGTGTAAAGATAAATCCCTGCTTGCGTGAAAGTTTCCTGGCCGAGGCCTGTTTAATAAATCGAGACCATTGAACTGAACACATTTCAGTTCAGTCTGCATGGACCGAGTCGCGTGCGCCTACCTAGTGGTATCGCGATTCTTTTAACCCAGCACGCTGGTAAGGTCGCCATCAAATTTAACCGTACTCTTGTACTATGCGACTCAGTTTTGTTTGTGTCTAGGAGAGCCATCCATTCATGAGAGCGTGTGTTCAGTTTTTAATTGGGGCCCCGGCTGATTACAGAGAGTGACATTGGGCGGTGACGACGGCGGCGGCGGCGGCGGCGGTGGCCGGGTTGATTGACCTGTTTTTCAGCGCGTACGTGGTGTTCCGACGGGTTTCCGGTCATGGTCACTGTAATTTGCCTCAGTCGGAACCTCTGAGCTCATGCCCATCCGTGGGACGGCCATTGGATAGGTCGTCGGCGAGCCAGATTACAGCAGTTTATAAGGTCATCTATGAATTTAGTGAGGGTGAATCTAGTCTCGTATCGGTGATGGATATAAACTCTAAACTCAGCTAAATTTATCATGATCTGATGACCAATCCAGGCTCTGGAAAGCCAGACTACCTGAAAACGTGAGCAGGCTTCTGCTCGTATATTTTGACTGATAGATTATTTGATCAATTTTGAAGATACTCGACGCAAAAAATGGATGCCGTCCTTGTCACTAGTTCACACAGGCAAACAATAGCCTTATCAACATCGTCATCCTTACCTCATTCTCATTATCAAGTCCTCATCCTCATTGTCGACGAACAATCTGTCCGAACCGATCTTGGGCCCGGTAATTGCCTCACATATTTGGCTGACCAGCAGCGGTTCCCACGACGACGCGCTGGTCCATAAATTTCCGCCACTGCAGCTCGGTGGCGCGAGCTCACCGAGTGCGAGTCGCCGTGGCCATTACTCGTTATGGAACATTAGATTGTAGCTGGTGTGGCACTGTGCGTGCCAGTAGAGTAGTTCAGCCCCAGCATCTCAGTTTGATGCGCTCAGGCAAGCAGAGCGGTAGCTCGTATAAATCATCATTATAGATGATCAAATCAACAACCCAATCTCGGCCCAGTAATCTATTGTTGGTATTGTATTCACGTATGCGCACGGTGAGTCCGTGGCCGCCGAACCCGGCCAACGGCAGTCTATTTGGAAACCGCCGAGAGCATTCTCGCCGGCCAGCCGGCTCCACCGCTGTATGACAACGAGTGGTGTGGCCGGTGTCGTGAACTGATAGGCCTGCCCTGTGCCAGTAACCTAATGCCGGCGGAACGCCCGCCGACAGGAAATTAGTTAACGCGGCTCCTGTGCGTGTGTCATCTGATAGTCGGACTTCTCATCTATAACTACGTTATTCAATTCTACATCTTCTAGACCACAATAACTCTCAAAATCTTCACTGCTGTTAACACCCAACGAATCTGAACCTCTGTCATAGCTACGAAAAATGTCGGCAGGCCTCAGAGACCAGAGGACGAACTGTAGAACGTAGCGGAACTCATACCGCTGCATGGCCCATCCTCATCCTCATCCTCATCCTCATCCTCATCCTCATCCTCATCCTCATCATAATCCTCATCCTTGACTTCATCCCCATCCTCAGCATCATCGAAATCAATATTATCATTATCATCATCATTATCATCATCATCACCAACACCATCACCATCACCATCACCATCACCATCACCATCACCATCACCATCACCATCACCATCAAGCATCATCAATCACATCATCATCACATCAGCGTATGTTCACTTAGGTTTAATCATCACCAATAAATCACTTTTTATCACATTTCACAGCGCAATTTCATCTCGCCATCATCATTACCGTCCTCGTTTATTACCGTCGTCAGCCCCACTCGATATAGTCATCCGTGCAGCCCGATAGTCTCCCCCCCCCCGTTCAGCGAAGCAGTCGTCCAGAAGGCTGTCCCCAGTCCCGACACCCTGTGGAGTGTGGACCCGACCTGGCCTTTCTTCAGTAGAGTGTGGACTGTGGACCCGACCTGGCCTTTCTTCAGCCCGGATCTCATTGGCATTCGGATCTCTCTTCGATCACCCGATCTGAATGCTTATAGGGTTCACTGGTCTGCGGTGGTGGCCTCAGGGTATCATCGTTCCTTGATGCTTTTTCTAGGGACGCGCACGTGAAGGGACTTTTTCTGGGTGGGCAGATGTCCGGGGTTATGAAGAATGATGTGGTATTGGGACCCGGGTGACGCAGCGGTGATGGGTGATGCGCCGCTTCACGTGCTGTCATCCGGTCCATGGGAGGGGGTCGGTGAGCGGACGACGGGGAGTACTTGACGAGAGGCTGGATAACATGCTTTGTTGTCTTTGTTTGTTGTCGCATTGGCTGACATGCCATGATTTGGTGATTGACATTGTGCTCGGCCGCGCCTGTTTTTGTCATTTGCATTTTGTCTTTTTCCACTTTATTTTATCCACGTTTATTACACCTGTAACCTGACCCAAACAGACTTTTCTGAAATTATTTGTAAATGCGCCGAAATACATTTATGACGTGGAGACGGAGAATATGCAGTTAAAATACCCGATGAATTGATGGGTCAAAGTTCTCTATGCTTTAGGAGACATTGCGATGCTTTCAGTTGTTGAGGGTATATAGCTTGTTTTCCGAAATTGACTTGCCGTGTTCACAACATGTCCCTCTTTGGTGTTGACAAATTTCCCTTGTGATGGGTTGTGATTCGGAAAGTAGGTACTTACAACCAGCGAACTCCTATGCCAGTGCACCTGGAGGGCACCGAGTTGTATTCCTGAGCCCTTCTCCCACCCGTGACCTATCCGTGACCCTTTTGGCCGGAGACGGCGGGGACGGGGGCGTCTCGGCGTAACCGAGTGGCCGGCTGCACCTGACCCTGTGACCAGCTCCACCTGACCCTGTGGCCGTCTAATGGCATGGTCGTGTTTGGTTCTCTCCGGAATGCGTTGACAACTGCTGCGCCGAGTAACTGTCCTGATCGTCGTGGCCGTCCGGGGGCCCAGCGGCAGGACTGCGGGTCGGCTTTCAACTCAACCCAGTCCATGCAATCCAACCCGACCCGACCCGAGCCGCCGAGAACCAAACACAGCTGCGGGTCAGGCCATATGGCGAGTAACAGGCTTCAGAAACCAGCCACAGGCGGCTTTTTCTGGCTGGGCGCCTGCCGGTCGTCACCCAGGCATCAATGACGTCACAGCACCGCTCATGACGTCATAGCGACACTGATGACATCATAGTGGTACCGATGACGCTGTAATGACGCCTCTGACGGGTCACAGGGGACAGACGCCGCCTCGCCGACACCAGTGGCCGCTGACAGCGGCGGCCGGCCGGGCCGAGGAGAGGCTTTCCGTGTAGCGCGCGGCGGGTATCTGACCGCCGGGGGCATCTGGTGCGCCTGGTCTCTGTACGGAGGTCGCAGGACGCCGATCGGTCATCTGGTGACGGGGAGGGAGGACAAAGCTGGTGCTGGCGTGCTGTTCTCTCAGTGCTGGAGCGACGAGATGAAAGAGACCTCCTCTGTCTGGGGCGGTGGGAGAGAAGCCCGCGTTTTTGTCGGTTGTTGACGATTGATGGCATTGGGAAAGTCTACACGGCGTTGCCTCCGTTGGGGATACGCTAGGGACGATGGGAGGGAGCTGGTCGTTTGTGTCGGCTGTTGATGTGATGAGATCCACACGGCGCCGCCGTGTAGTCGGCGGTTACCGGCCGGTGGTGGTGATAATTTCGCCTGCCAGCCAGGGTCGGCCGCTGATGAAATGTTGTGTTTTGCTCGCCCGAGTCACGCCTCAGCTGGCGGCTGTTTGAATTGGGACGCGATGTGTTTGTCAGAAGTGAGCAAGAACGCGCCGCCGATGTGCCGGCCCGCCCGCCGCTGCCTGCTGTCTGCCGTAACCGGTCCGGTGTGTGTGAGAGAGACAGAGGCAGGCGTGCAGCATAAGCTGCAGCAGCTTATAGTTTGGCGAGAGTGATGACAGAAAGGCCTGAGCTGACTTCGATAGTCGGGCTTTAGTTCGTGCCAGGCGTTTATATTATTGTGTGCCGACTACCGGTAGCAGTGACCGTCAGGATCAGTTGTTGCGTTTAATGAAACTCGACACGAATGTCCAGTTTTGGCTTCAATACATATTTCCTAATATTTTTTAGTCGTAATTCTGCATCGGTTGTCCTCGCCTGAAGTGATTGACACCTGGTTTCATTTGATTCAAAGGTTTTACAAATACAGAAGGCTGTGGCAGAGGCTGCTGGTCGGTGTTCTTGCTCATCAATCAGGATTGAAAGAATGCGATGTCCCAATTTGATTATGTAGACGACAGACGTCCGACGTTATAAATCAGGTTATCGGTCTTGCACTTTAGCAGCGCCATTCTTCATTTACAGTGCATTTGAATAATTGTGTAATGAATGAATAGATAGCGCTTCACTTGTACTGCCGACCAGCCTGCTGCGTGCGTGTTTGCAAGGCGTAGGTATGCTGCAACCCGACTCTGACTCGGCTGTTTGCCTTTGTTCCATGCCGACCAGCCCAGACCGCGTTGCGTTGCGCTGCCGCTGCCCTGGTGCCCTTGGGCTGCTCTTGAACTTCGCTTTGGAAGAGCTGCCCTCTCTCGCGCTCTGTCTGCAGAGAATCGGAGGGTCGTCGGCCCCGTCGGTTCCTCGTTTCAGTGTCCCACCCCGCCCTTCCTCACTCTGCATCGCCCCGCCCCACCGTACGTCACCCCCGCCTGCTCCTGCTCCGCTTCTGCTCCGCCCCTGCTCCGCCCCTGCTCCGCTCCGCACCCTGCTCCGCTCCTGCTACGCACTTACTGCTCCGCCCCTGCTCCGCCCCTGCTCCGCCCCTGCTCCGCCCCTGCTGCCGCTCCGCCCCTGCTTCCGCCCTGCTCCGCCTTCTGCTCCCGCCCCTGCTCCGCTGCCGCCCCTGCTCCGCTCCTGCTCCGCTTCTGCTCCGCCCCTGCTCCGCCCCTGCTCCGCCCCTGCTCCCCTGCTCCGCCCCTAGCTCCGCCCCTGCTCGCCCCTGCTCGCTCCGGCCCTGCTCCGCCCTGGCTCCAGCCCTGCTCCAGCCCCTGCTCCGCTCCTGCTCCGCCTCCTGCTCCGCTTCTGCTCCGCCCGCTGCTCCGCCCCTGCTCCGCTCCGCTCACTGCTCCGCCCCTGCTCCGCCCCTGCTCCGCCCCTGCTCCGCCCCTGCTCCAGCCCTGCTCCGCTCCTGCTCCGCTCCTGCTCCGCTTCTGCTCCGCCCCTGCTCCGCCCCTGCTCCGCTCCGCTCCTGCTCCGTTCCTGCTCCGGCTTCCTGTCTCCGCTCCTACTTCTGCTCCTGCTCCCGCTCCTGCTCCGCCCCTGCATCCGCCCCTGCTCCGCCCTGCTCCGATCTCTACTCTGCCCCTGCTCCAGCCCTGCCACCCGCTCCTGCTCGCGCTCCCTGCTTCCGCTTCTGCTCCGCCCCTGCTCCGCCCCTGCTCCGCTCCGCTCCTGCTTCCGTTCCTGCCTCCGCTTCCTGCTCCGCTCCTACTCTGCTCCTGCTCCGCTCCTGCTCCGCCCCTGCTCCGCCCCTGCTCCGATCCTACTCTGCTCCTGCTCCGCCCCTGCTCCGCCCCTGCTCCGCTCCTGCTCTGCTCCTGCTCTGCTCCAGCCGAGTTGGTGACATTGGCGACCAAGCGCGTCCCCGGTGTCACATGAACCTTCAAATCGCTGGCCCCTGAACTCAACTGGACTCAAGAGCAGACAGATCGACGACAGGGAGCATTGACCGGCCGTGTCTGCCGCCCAGTGGCCCAGTTGGCCAGGCTAGATTGGCCCAGCTGCGACTCACCACACTCCTACCCCTGCTCACCCTACCTTCCCGACCCCGCCCGAGCCAGACCCCTCCTCCTCTGTTGGCTGAACGAGGAAGTGCGGCAGGCTGGGCCAAATGGAAGCCCGCCAGTGTCATGCGGTGGCCGCTCCATCTGGAGACCATGTGGAGCGCGTTGCCGGGTGCGGTTGCAGCACAGGTGGCAGAAGCTCGTTAGGAAGGAGGTGGTCTGGCACCGCCTGTGGGCTATTCTGGCTGGTCGTGGTTGGTAACTGCCTGGGTCATGCCCAGCGTTGGATTGCTGGCCGCTTTCTGGTCTCGGTACTTTGCTCTCTTCAATGAGTTACTCCCGTTTGTGCCTCAGCCCTTTCGGGTCAAGCTAATCCCCGGGTCATGCTGCGGCCGCATTCCCCCGTGGAGGTGCAAACTTTGTGCGCAACCGAGTTATATTCTGGACTCTAGAATATACCTAGATTATGAAATATAATACATAATTCCAAGTAATAAGTACCACGCTAAATATACCCTCTTATATTCTGTAGTCAAGAATATTACTATTCTGGGGTTCAGAATATAACTCATTTGCGAACAAAGTTTGCATCTCAACTGGTGTTTACTTCGGCAGCGTTCGCTGAGCCCGAAAGGCTGAGGCCGAAACAGGAGTAACACTTTGAAGAGAGCAAAACACCGGACCAGAAAACGGCCAGAAATCCGGGCTCGGTGCTCCTCTGCCTTCTGTTCTGCACCTCCCCAGGGCTCGGGCAGAACCTCTGCTCCCCTGGCCTCTCTCTCTCGCTCCTCCCCAGGGCTCGTGCTCCTCTGCCTGCTCCCTCCTTCTGACTCTTCTGCACCTCCCCAGGGCTCGGGCAGAACCTCTGCTCCCCTGGCCTCTCTCTCTCGCTCCTCCCCAGGGCTCGGTGCTCCTCTGCCTGCTCCTCCTCTGCCTCTTCTGCACCTCCCCAGGGCTCGGGCAGAACCTCTGCTCCCCTGGCCTCTCTCTCTCGCTCCTCCCAGGGCTCGGTGCTCCTCTGCCTTGCTCCTCCTCTGCCTTCTGTTCCTGCACCGGTAGATTCGGAGCGAGTCCTCGATTGCGAGGTGTATATATGATGCGTACACGTGCATACGGATCAAGCGGCTCGCATGCCGGATCTGTTCGGCTCCGACACTCAGATGTTGAGTGCGGTGCGCAGCTGCCTGCTCCTCCTCTGGCTCTTCTGCACTCCCCAGGGCTCGGGCAGAACTCTGCTCCCCTGGCCTCTCTCTCTAGCTCCTCCCAGGCTCGGTGCTCCTCGCCTGCTCCTCCTGCTCTTCTGCACCTCCCCAGGGCTCGGAAAACCTCTGCTCCCTGGCTCTCTCTCCTCGCTCCTCCCCAAGGGCTCGGTGCTCCTCTCTGGCTTCTCCTCTGCCTCTTCTGCAACCTCCCCAGGGCTCGGGCAGAACCTCTGCTCCCCTGGCCTCTCTCTCTCGCTCCTCCCCAGGGCGTGAGTGGATAACCTGTGAGCCGGCATGCGGGCCTGGCCGGAATCTTCTTTATAAATAAAGCAAAAGCTCCTTAATGTCAGTGAACCTAAGGCTTCTAACACAGACCTCTTACGCAAAAACCAATGCCCAGATTCAGAATTCTCGCAAATTTCCGCAGGGTTCTTACGCATTTTGTTTTTTTGCAAATGTCTATATCCTTATAGAATACTTATCCGATATTTTTTGCAAGTTTCTTAGTAACCTAAATTGCAGTTTATTAGTGGCAGTTTTCTTAGTATTGCCAGCAATGCGCCACTTATGGTCGATAATCAAATGATACTTTCGCAAATAAAAAATTATGTCGCTACTGACTTAGGGTCACGTGATCGTTGTCCACCAATGCAGGCTGCATCGGAATCAGACCATTTTGTTTTTGTTGTCCTTAAGCCACTGAAGCTCAATAGAGATGGAAGGCGCATTGGGGCCGGAATACTTGTCTAATGACGCGGCCCATGTTGGTGACACAAGAACAGTCGGCGGCCTGTGTTAAGGATAGGCGGGCGGGCACCAGGCTGACATTTTTCAATATATGAGCGAACTACTAATCGTAAGTATATGAATACCTAACCACAATGTTCAAATTGAATGCAAAATGAATTCTAGGAACTTTTCCATTTTTTATTTTTTTTTTGCACGAAAAAAAATAGTTTTGCTAGAATTTATTTTTCAATTCAATTTGGAAAATTGTGGTGGTTAGCCATTTTGCGCTTACCATAGTAGTTTCTCTATATATTAAAATGTCAGCTGGGTGCCCCGCCCGCCTATCCCTTTAACACAGGCCGGCCGACTGCTCTGTGAGTACCAGTAGAGCCGCCGTCCATTAGAACAACTCGCCATGGGGTCGGCAGCGGGCAATAGCTACCCTGTGCTTGAGCCATCATCGTGCCCGTGACGGTCGTTTTGTTTGGCTGCCTACGACGGCTTTCCTGATGTCTAGTCCTTGGTGTTGTTGTGATATCATGATATGACAGTGATATCAATGGGATATAGGAGGGCCTTGATGGGGTATTTCTTCATCCATGTGATAGAACATTCAAAGAATCAATGCATAGGTAATATATGCGTAATAATAATGCATATTAATACCTGCATAATTACCTGAATTAGTCTGAAAAGCAATGATTGGAAAATTGGAATTCATCTGAAATCTGCAAAAGCTCAATGTGTGGTAGGTAGCGTTTGTCATAAATTTGGCTTATTCTTAACTGATTTATCACAAAGCAATGGTTGGAAAATTTTATATGATCTCTTCAATGCTGCATGTGTGTGGCGTAGTAATAAATTGGCTTATTTTAAGCCTTGGTGTTTACTCACCTGGTTGCAGGCCCAGCAGGCCGTAAATACTGGGGCGCTGCGCGCGTGCCCTGGAAACCGGGTCTATTCATTGGCGCGCCTGAGGGTCCGCCCGGAGGATGCAACTTTTTGTATTGTGCCCCCTCCGTGGAACCGAAATCCTGGAGCGCGCCTGGGGTGCGTTTGTGCGTGTGCCCCTGAACCCGGTCATTCTATGGTCGCCTGTAGGTTGCGCCCGGAAGGGTGCACACTTTGTATGCGTGCGCCCCCATAACCGAAATCCTGGAGCCGCGCCTGGGTTGGGATCCTCGCTGGGGTTCGTTATAGGCCACTAGGCAGTTTATAATTAACTAAGTCCAGGAACACAATTTCAAGGCAGGCAAAGCTGTGGCCCCGTGCATTTCCCGGACAACGTCGGACCTGCGCTAGTCCCTTGAATATATAGTACTGGCACAATCGAAGACAAATGTTTTTGGAGTCGAAAAAATAGAAAAATGTTTTGCCGGAAACATTGCTTTAGGGCAAGTTTGAAGTCAAGACCATACATGATATAAATTCCCAGCATTCCATTTAAGCTACATTTTTTAAGAATCCTCCCAAGGTGCACATCCTTTAAGTAGGTATTCGTCACTATTAGATTCACTATGAAAGTGTAGTGTCCGCTACCGTCACTCACTGTCCGTGCTATGGGGCGTCCGTCCAGGGGTGGTAAAAACGCATCGGGTGGCGCCAACCAAATCTGGCGTGGGAAAATTGGCCCCCAATGACAAGTATCGACAGCAAAATCAACTGTGAATCAAAAAATGACATAAAATTGGTTTTAAGAGTTGGTTTAACCCGCGCCCAACGGGCAGTTTGGCGTTGACGATGCAATCATAGCGTCTGATCAGGGGCGCAGCCAATGTGGGGTGGGGAAAGGGACACGTGCCCTCTATTCAGCCGATTTCCATACTAAAACATTTATTGGTGACATCCTGTTTGCGACTATTATGTAAAGAGCCATGCAAAATATACATAGTGCCTAAATCTGGATGATAATTTTCGCGATTTTTTGGGCGGGCGTTTGCCGATGGGTCTCCTGCTGTGGATGCTGTGGCCCCCCCCCCCCACCTCGTCCCCAGTCGAAGTATGGCTGCGTCTGATTGCGATATATTGGCAAAGCCTACCCACAGAGTCACAATAAGGATATATTCTCATCCTGTTTGACTAGTATTGAATACTGGAGCACTGAGGAAGACGTGACCGCCATATAACCTGACATGGCACCCACGACGCAGCACTGCTCGCCGCCCATAGGCCGCACGAACGCCGTGCGATTTGGGGCGCGTTCTGGCTGTCGATTCCCGCGGGATTCCAGGGTTTCCCCGAGAAAGTGCGTTCTTGACTGTTTTCCGCGCCGGGGATTCTCGGGAATTCCGCGCGAAAACGGGGAATTGGGAAAGCTGTCGGCGCCAGACCCTGCCAGCTGTCGGCAAGATCGGGTCAGCTGATATTAGTCTACCAATTCCCGAGATACCGAATAGCAAAGAGTTAACAGGAACCTCAGTGAATAAGAACATTGCCGCCTACGGCCTAGTCCATGGTTGGATGTGATGAATCTTAAGTAGTGTATTTGGCGCGTCTCCTACACATGTGCCGCGGAAAGGGGAAATCCCGTTCAGAACGTAACAGCTGACGCTCGCCGGGGACTGGCGGAGATTCCGAGGATTCCGGCAGTGGGAATGTGCGGCCAGAATGTGCCCTTGATGACCATCAGGTTCTTGGGGACTCCACTGTTATCGCCTATCGGTCGCCACTGCCATCAGGTTCTTGGGACTCCGCTGTTGTTCGCTATCGTCGCCACTGCCATCAAGGTTCTTGGGGGATGCCCACTGTTTATCGCCTACGGTCCCACTGCCATCAGGATTCTTGGGACTCCACGTATCGCCTACGGTCGCCACTGCCATCAGGTTCTTGGGACTCACTGGTTTGTCCGCCTATCGGTGCCACTGCCATCAGTTCTTGGGGAACTCCACTGTTGTCGCCTTATCGTCGCCACCTTGCCATCAGGTTTCTTGGGGAATCAACTGTTTCGCCTATCGGTCGCACTGCCATCAGGTTCTGGACTCCACTGTTATCGCCTATCGGTCGCCAAACTGCCATCAAGGTCTTGGGGACTCCACTGTTAATCGCCTACTCGGTCGCCAACTGCCATCAAGGTTCATTTGGGACTCACTGTTTCGCCTATCGGTCGCACTTGCCATCTAGGTTCTTGGGACTCCCACTGTTATCGCCTATCGGTCGCCACTGCCATCAGGTTCTTGGGGACTCCACTGTTGTCGCCTATCGGTCGCCACTGCCAGCTGGCGCAGCTGTCTTGGCCATCCTGAAACACGAACACCGATAACTCCCGATGCACGCTCTGAATCACTTTAATAAATAACGAAATTTTGGAACTGTTTCATGGTGATTCATGGTAAGAAAACCAGCCAACTATCAAGAGCTTCAGTGAACCCAGACAGCCGTCAAATTCCTCCTCGCTCTGCACGTCTCTGACTGTTGAGTGTGTCGATTCTGAACTGACTAGCGCTGCCAGCATAAGGCAGGGGTGTATGAATTAGGATCCTATTCAGTTGGGGAGGGGGGCTTCAGCCGCCCCCTCAACTGGGGCTTCAGCCGCCCCCTCCCAACTGGGGCTTCAGCCCCCCCTCCAACTTGGACGAGCAAGCAGGTCAAATCTGGGGAGAAATATGTATTTGTGGATTTTGATGGTACTTAACAGCTTTTTCCAGCTCAGCCCCCAACCTTGCTGGAGAAGCTACGCCCCTGGCCTCAGGGTATGACGCGGCTGACTGTGGCGCAGCTGTGACTAATAAAGGTACCAATTGTCAGATCTACCGACTATTGGCTGACTGCGCGCGGAAATCGAGCCTGTTGTCCCGGAGGAAGCAGCCGTTTTCACTTTTCACTGCCCATAGGGATTCCCACCGGATGTGTAGAGAGATGTAAATAGACCGAGGTGTCTGAAGGTGTTGCGTTGGTGCTTACTAAGAAATCAGATCTGCCTGGCAGCGTGGCGGATGGAATTGCGCCATATTGGTGGCATTGCCGATGGTGAGAAATTACAGATTTGGCATGCATAACATGTCGGCGCGCACTTCTCCAACGAGTACCGTCTCGAATTGCCGGCCCTCCAGGCCCGCTCCACTCAGCAGAACCAATCGCCGTCATTTGTGGCACGCAATGTCGGCTCATTTCAATCACGGCGCATTATTAGTGCTTCCTGTTGGGTGCCGGCGGCTGCTGGGTATCGGGCCGGCATTGCTTCACAGTTGGTGTTGAAGAGGGCTGGCAGCGGCTGCTGGGTATCGGGCCGGCATTGCTTCACAGTTGGTGTTGAAGAGGGCTGGCAGCGGCTGCTGGGTATCGGGCCGGCTGCTTCACAGTTGGTGTTGAAGAGGCCTGTAGTGGTGAGTAGCTGTGGAGAGGCAGCAACACTCTGGCCAAACAGTTCGAGTTTGTGTTTCGGTAGCTTCTGTGAACTCGCAGACCTGTGCCTTTGGGTCTGAAGGGATTGCAGAATCGATCACTGCTTTGTTTACGGTTCGCCGTTGGGGTGGGAGGTGAAGAGTGTAAACGGGCGTCACCCAAACACCTGATGTGCTGTCCGCTGTACGGTTCTGCAGTGTTCTGTGACGTTCTGTGACGTTCTGTGACGTTCGGCAGCAGCTAAAATGCTTCGTTCTTTTCCCCGGAACTCGTCACGACTGACCTCTAATATTAGCTCTTAAGTCGTAACCTGTGACCTGTGAGTGACGTGCGACTTGGGCCACGTTACTAGTTACCGCCGACTACCTTTTGATCTAGATGGCAGTCAAGTTTTGTCAAGGCCACCTACCCTGTCACCCACGTCCCGTGACTTCAAAGGCCGACCGCAGAGCTCTCAGCTGTGACCTCAAACCGCTGACCTCATCTCTATCGTGTTGTTCCAGGAGGAGGAGGAGACGTCAGGCTCCGCTGTGCCGTCGGCTAAGGCAGACCAGATGGCGCCACCGGACCAGGGCGCGCAGGGCGGCGCCCGGCCGCGCGCCGGCACCTGGTCCCTGGGAACCTCGCGCCACCTGGCCGGACCACAAGGTTTGTTCCACTGTTCACCTGTCAGTGTTTAAAATTGTCCCCAGCATCAACCCCTCCGTCCCCGCCTCCGCCTCCGCCTCCGCCTTCGCCTTCGCCAAAGTTAGAATGAACTGGATTAGATTGTTGATTCACTCAAATCCATAGGATGGGAGTTTAATTGCGCTTGTTCGGAAAACCTGGCTACGAAAAGTAGGTTTCCATTTGAATAAGGTCCAAACGACGAAGGCGGCCACGGCACGGCGTCACGTTCGGTGACCGGCGGCCACCAGCCTGGACTAACGTGCAGTAAGTCAAGCCATTTAAGTCACCTTCATCCAGTCGACTGTCAGTTCTCAATTCGTATCACATCAGCCTGGACTAACGTGCAGACGTGATAGCCGAATTGAGAACCGACAGTTTCTGAATATAATGGCTCTTGTGGGCACGGCTTGGATCAGCTCGATACGGATTAGTCCCTTTACACTCGATCCGCCTCTGCCTTGTGTGTTAACTGTTAGTTTAGGCATTTCGGCCCATTCGGACCATTGCATAGTGCATAGTTCCCCCGTTGGTCGTCGACTCGGTCGTTCGCCGCCGCTATCAGTGCCGCCTGGTGGCCGCGGCACTGTCGAGGTGGTGAGGGCCGGAACACGCAATGTACCCGGTTTGTTTATCACTAGCCCAATTTCAGCCTCGGATGACTGGGGCTGGTCTGGGAGCGTAGATGCTGGCTCGAATGGTCAGCGCCATCTGTGCGAGGCTAGTGTAGTGTAGTTATTGAGTTCCGCCGCTAGGTGGGTTTCTCGTGGCGTTGAGATTGTGGATGAGAGGGAGGGAGCGGAGCGGGCTCATGGCTCTAAGCTTTTCAGTCGGTTATTTCTCAGGTACGGATCTGTGTGTGCTCAGACTTTTATGAAAACGAATATGGCTTAAAACAACTTTTTCCGTCTCTTCCCATATGAACCCACTTCCCATGAATTCCCAACTTTTTCCGCTTCAATGAACACCACCTAAGTGGTGTTCATTGAAGCGTGTTAGACAATAGACATGGTCGTTACTCGTTGTTATGATCCATGTGATATGTATATTTTATCATATCAGAAGCTTGGTAGGTTGTTAACGACGTATCACGTATACGGTTGAGTTTGCAACCATTGTGTAATACGGTCTGTTTCGGCCCTCTTTGAACAGTGCAACACCACAGACGAACTATGTTGAAGTCCGAGCCCCGAGGGCATGAAGGTTTAATGATCTTCAATACAAATTTAGCGTCCAGTGTTTTATAGAAAATGTATTCAGAGCTTCTTGGGCTGCCTCGTCAACCTTTTAAGCGAACTTATCCCACATGCTATAGCTGTCATTGACTTTAAATGTGGATCGGTGCCTGAACGTTGTCACTGTTCACGATCTGTTGATCTGCCAAGGTGTTGGTCGGTTCCGTGCGAGTGATTGCCCGTCATTTGGCGTCAGGCGAGCGATCGTTCTGTAAATTGATCCTGGCGACAGCTCGACATATTGGGGGAGTAGGTGCTGTTGTGTTGCATGTTACGTGAAATGGATGTTACCCATGGGCGTGATGCTAAAATCCGAAAATGTTGAGGGGACACGCCCCCTCGCCGTCTCTCCTGTGGCGGAGCCCCTGATGGTGACAGCTCGACATACTGGGGGAGTATGTGCCGTGCTGTCACATGTTACGTGACACGGAGCTGGACTAGGCAGCTGAAGCTTCTGCTGAACGATGCTCGGCTGGCTGAATTTCCTTCATATGCAGTGAAACATGTGGGAATGAACACGCCGTGTCATTTCGTTTAAAGGGACACTGCCACCTTCCAAAAAGTTCTGAAATGTACGCCATTTGTGGTGCAAAATATGAAGTAATATCTGCTGAACACGACTATGGCATTCGTTTCTCACAAAAAGTGCTCAATTTAATAAAAAATACGTTTTAATAATTGGTCTGATGACGTCATATGAAGGAATTTTTGGGAATACAGAAAACCTTCACGCTGCATAAATATGACTAGTGTATGGCCAATGTATTGCCAAACGTAAAACAAGTCGACTGTAATCAACATTTAGTAAGAGAGACGACGACATCGGATCAGGGCCCGCCATTTTCCAAATACACTGGGGACTGGGAATGTTACAGATGTCAAAATACCAAACTCGAATTTCCCTCTGTGATCGACCTCGTGGTTGTTTTAACTTATACCATGCATAATTGCAATGCCAAGCACGCCAAATGGCTATCTCAACTCAAATCTAATGTTAAGGTGGCAGTGTCCCTTTAACTTGATTCATCGCGTTGCTGAATAGTGTGATGTGTAGAGATGCTTGCCAGCTAGTGGTATAAAGCTTTGAGCTAGCCTTTCTTTCCGTCCGCTATGCATCGCTTTTATATAGCCTATTATGCCATAGGTCATATTACCTCTCAAGTATGATATTGTCCCCGTGTTTATTTTCTCAGTCACGACCTTGCAGTACCGTGTAAAACCCTTTCTGAATGGGTGGATCATCACCGTTTCGTCCGAGGTTAGCCACCTCAGCGACCCGCGGCAGAACGCAGCTGCAGCTGCTGGTGACTCCTGCGGCGTGCCAGTTCAGCTGACTGCAGCCTCCCGCCGAGCTGGGCCAGCCACGCCTGCTGAGAGCTGACGATGCCCTGCACACAGTGCACTGCACAGCCCCCCCCCCCCGCGGCGGCCGGCGTGCACGTGCACCCGAGTGGGCGTCCTTGAGGGGGCCAGGTCGGCGGGGCGGGGCGGGTCTCTGGCGGCTGCTGAGCCGACTGCTGAGCCTCTGGGACGGGGAGGAGGAGGAGGCACCGAAAATGCCACCAGGCGAAACGAACATAGGCGGCTAGCTACCGGACTTTCACGGCCAGGTTTGGTCTACAGATGGCCTGTTGCCGGTTGTGATGCCTGTCCAGTGATGCACTGACCTTCTGACATTGACAGAGACATCGTGATGGGGTGCTGCTGCAATGACCTTCTGACATTGACAGAGACATCGGGATGGGGTGCTGCTCCAGACACACACACGATGACATGGAGATTGGAGAGAGCTGGTATGTGGCTTTGGATCAGGTCGACGTTTAGACATCGCTGCATAGTGTCATAATCGGATCTAACGGAATATTGATGAGCAGAGATTGACTGCAAGATACTAGTGAGTGAAGAATGCTAACCAATACCTATTGAAGAGTTGATCTATGTAAATAGTTAGGTCTTATTGTACATTGGATACAATTCTGAAAGCTCTTCAAGGCGACTGAATCCCTCGCTAGCGCGTATTGAATTTGACGATCAACTGAATGAAACGTCATGAAATATGTGACGTCACTGGCTAGTGGCTGCCATGCTGATTTTGATAATGAGTTGGAGAAGACGATTGATGTCATGACGTAATCTTACTGGCACGCTGATCTCTACCAGAGGCAAACAGCTCCCTATTCAGACTCACTTGGCAGCGGAGCTGGGTATGCATAGCAACAAGCGCTGCTAGCAGCTCTGAGGTCTGTCAAAGACCCTGAATATATCTGCTGAGAGCACGACCGGGACCCGGCAGAGATTCCCTGCTGACATTTCTGCCCCCCCCCCTCCCCTGGTGTACCTCACGCCGCCCCGGGGTACGATGGAATCGTGCATGCATAATGCGGCTGGCTGCGGCGGCCGGCCGAGGCGGGCTGCGGCTGGCCACGACGGCCTTCTGACCGGCAGTTGTGAGACGCCATGGAGGCGGTGTGTGACACGTCGGGGCAGATCTCTGCTGTGGTCGCTGGCACCAGCACCGGCACCGGCTCGTGCATCGGACCTGGAACCGACACCGTGCCTGGCACCGGCACTGGGTCCGGACTCGGCACCGTGCTCAGTACCAGAGTCGGCACCCACCACGGCCCGGACACCGGCAACGGCATTGTGCGTGGTACCTGCTTCGGACCAGAAACCGGAACCAGCACCAGCGCCGGAACCAGACCTGCCACCGGTACCGACTGTGGCACCAGCGCCGGAACCAGACCTGCCACCGGTACCGACTGTGGCACCAGACCTGGAACCGGACCTGCCACCGGTACCGACTGTGGCACCAGACCTGGAACCGGACCTGGCAACGGCACCGTGCCTAGAACCAGACCCGTCCATGGTATCGAACCTGTCGATGGCACCGCCGTCCGACTCGGCGCCAGCAATGACACTGTGCCTGGCACACGTGCTGCCACCGGACCTGGAGCCGGACCTGGAGCCGACCTGGAGCCGCACCTGGAGCGGACCTGGAGCCGGACCTGAGCCGGCCACCTGGAAGCGGACCTGGAGCCGGACCTGGGCCGGACCATGGAGCCGGACCTGGAGGGCCGGACCTGGAGCCGGACCGGGGCCGGACCTGGAGCCGGACCTGGAGCCGGACCTGGAGCCGGACCTGGCGAGCCGGACCTGGAGCTGGACCTGGAGCCGGACCTGGAGCCGCACCTGGAGCCGGACCTGGAGCTGGACCTGGAGCCGGACCTGGAGCCGGACCTGGAGCTGGACCTGGAGCCGGACCTGGAGCTGGAGCTGGAGCGGATTCTGGAGCCGGACCTGGAGTGGACCTGGAGCCGGACCAGGAGCCGGACCTGAGCCGGACCTGGAGCCGGACGGAGCCGCACCTGCGCCCTGCCAGCGGTGCCGCCGCCACCGGCACTGGATCTGGTACCGACTATGCCAATGGCAGCAGGGCACCTGGCTCTGCCACCGACCCCAGCTGCACTGCTGGCACGGAGCCAGCCTCGGCGGCGGCGGCGGCGGCGGCTCGCCGGGCACCTCAGGTCTGCCGTCGGAGAGCGGCAACCCAGCGCCGCCGACAACACGGACGCTGGCGCACACTCGATGGTCAGTGGCCGCCGCATTGTCGATCTGATGGAAGATTCGGTCGAATATGTGGTGGTGAAAATCATGCTAACTCGCCAGTTACGCAAGCAGCACAGTGGATACGAGCGGTTGGCACGCGACAGCTTCCAGCTGACTGACTTACAATGCCCTTGTCATTTCGGACTCAGTCAGTCTTTTGGCTGCAACGTATGTACCCGCCTACTAGAACCGATTTGTTCTAATGAGATTGACCTCATCCGATTGAATGAGGTTCGAGCATGTCTGTTCCATTGGAACGTGAACGTCGGTCTGGCACTCCATTCCGACTGATCCGTTTGACCCTCTGACGCCGGTCTGTTCTGTTAACTCCGTGATTGGCTGAGTGCAACTGCTCCCACTGGCCCTCTGTACTGTACCCCATTGGCTCTAAATGAGCCGTCCCTTGCTTACGCTACATGGTTTTTCACTGACAACTGACTGCCGTTCTGGTTCCCCACAAACCTTCTGACGCCGTTTGTGACCCAATATGACTCCCACTTGACTTGTGAGACCCCCACTATCTGTATGTGACCCCAAATATCATCATATGTGACTCTTCCACCGGCCTCGCAAACCCCTGCTAACCTCATGTTTGACCCTCCACCGACCTCGTAAACCCCTGCTAACCCCATGTTTGACCCTCCACCGACCTCGCAAACCCCTGCTAACCTCATGTATAACCCTCCACCAACTCGTAAACCCCTGCTAACCTCATGTTTGACTCTCCACCGACCTCGTAAACCCCTGTTAACCCCATGTTTGACCCTCCACCGACCTCGTAAACCCCTGCTAACCCCATGTTTGACACGTCAAGGACTCTAAACCCTGCTAACCTCCATGTTTTGACCTTCCACCGACCTAGGCAAACCCCTGCTTAACCTCATTGTTTAACCCTTCCACGACCTCGTAAACCCCTGCTAACCTCATGTTTGACCCTCCACCGACCTAGCAAACCCCTGCTAACCTCATGTTTAACCCTCCACCGACCTCGTAAACCCCTGCTAACCTCATGCATAACCCTCCACCGACTTCGTAAACCCCTGCTAACCTCATATATGACCCTCCACCAACCCCGTAAACCCCTGCTAACCTCATGTATAGCCCTCCATCGACCGTAAACCTAAACACTTGCTAATATCAGCGTTGATCCTCCACTGACCTCGTTTTAGCCCTGCTGCCCCTGTGTGTGACCCGATGGACCCGTATGACCTCCTTTGGACCGGTGTGACCCTCCACTGGCCGTATATGACCCTTCGCTGACTGCATAACCCTGCTGACCCCGTGTGTAACCCCGCTGACTCCGTGTGACCCCGTGTGACCCCGCTGACCCCGTGTGTAACCCCGCTGACTCCGTGTGTAACCCCGCTGACCCCGTGTGTAACCCCGCTGACTCCGTGTGTAGCCCCGCTGACCCCGTGTGTAACCCCGCTGACTCCGTGTGTAACCCCGCTGACCCCGTGTGACCCCGCTGACCCCGTGTGTTCCCCGGTCTGCAGGTAGCCGGCAGCGGCGGAAATCTGGAGATGACATCGTGAAGCAGGCGGGCGGCCCGCCGCTGCCGCCGTCGGTCCCGTCGGCCCCGGCGGCCGCGACCGTCACCGACTCGCCGAGCAAGAAGTCGTCGCTGCTCGACTCTTTCCGGCCGCGCTCGAAATCGGACGCCACGCGCTCTATGAGACGACCGAACATAATCAGCTCGATGAAGACCTCACTGCAGGTGGGTCGATGCCGTCGAGAAGGGCTGGTGAACGAGGAGGGTGGGTTCGAATCTCACCGGTGCATCTTTTCGCGAATGGTTGCAGTGCATATGCGTTGTGCACATTTTTTTTTTTAGTCGACTCAAGTCTGACTCAACAGCCGAAGAACTGACTCGACTCTTGACTCAAGTACTGTTTAAAAATAAATCTACTCGACCATAGACTTCTCCATCCATAGGTATGGATAAGTCTATGACTCGACTCTTTTCTCAAGTACTGTTTAAAAATAAATCTACTCGACCGTAGACTTCTCCATCCATAGGTATGGAGAAGTCTATGACTCGACTCTTTACTCAAGTGCTGTTTATAAACAAATGGATCGACTCGACTCTTCACTTAAGTGCTGTTTTATGAAATGGAATCGACTCGGCTCAAAGTATATTTGAGTCGACTCAATTTGACTCATCATTACAAGTTGAATTCTTAGTAAGCTGCCCGGGGGGAGGGGTGTCAGCAAATTTGCATTTTATCTTGTGTAATTTTTTTTTTTTTGCTCAAGGAGGGGGAGGGCGTGGCCCCAGTGGCCCCTCTTGACTTTGTCCCTGGTGTAACAGACTAAAAATTTGTTTGAGTCGACTCAAGTTTGACTCACATCCGAAGAACTGCCTCGACTCTTGACTCAAGTGTCATTTTTGTCATGAGTCGGTTCGATTCATCCCAGAAATGTCCGGCTCGTGAGTCGACTCATGACTAAACTCTGAGTCGGCTATTAAATTCTGGTCGGAAACTTGGCGGGGTTGGGTGGTGGTACTGGAGGTCTTGTGGTAAGAGTGACAAGCGAGAATAGCATGAATGCTAGATTCAAGTTATTAATCAAGCCTTAGTTACAATTCCCGGATTTGGCAGAATTATGATGTCCTTCGATCCTTCGGAAAGCAAATTGTGCTGCCTGAACTTTCACCTTTCCAATATGATCGCACAAATCTCCTCGGAGTTTATCAGTAAAATCATTTGTTGCCAAAATGACTCGATACGAATCGTTTTCCCACGCTATGGACACCAAATGTTGTCCCCATTCGGTGCCTCCCTTGCCTTCTCGCCCGTTGAGACCGCTCAAATCTGACCATGAACTTGCGTTGCCATGTTGATCCTGACTGACAGCAGTATGCAGGGGCGTAACCTTTTAAAAATAATCGGGGTTGCACTTAGTTGTTAAGAGCCCTATTTTTACCACATCGCGTCATAGTCGTGATGTTAAATTCCCAAATAATTGGGGTTATAGCTTCAACCCAAATTTACATTTAAGTTCCACCCACCACGGCAGTCTGACATTGCTCACTTGGTTTGTTTTTAACCACAGCACGCATGGCTGACCTTATGACCTTCCACTGAGCGCTGCCGAGTCAGGGTTACTAGAAACCCACCTGCCGAGTCGCTGACCGGATGACTCGATGGTGCCCTTGGCCAGTCGGTCCGAATGTGGAGAACGGCGGAAGGCCGACGTCGATGTAAACATGGGTGTCTGTAAGGCATTTCATTATAAAACACCGCCAAAACACGGTCATATGGACTGTTATCAGTCATGCGATGTGCCATGCTGGTGAATACTCACATGGTGATCTGTGGAGGATATGTGCGGTAGGGGGGAGGAACCGGTAAGCAGTGATTTCAGCTGGAATTTCTGACGATTAAAACATTACAGAATACTTAGAAACCCTCGTTAGCCGGGGTGTAGGATCATTTTCAGTTGAGGGGGACTTCAGCCTTATCAACTTTAGCTCATCCCCCTCGACTTGTCAGTCAGCCCCCTCAACTTAAAAACAGATATTTGACATGCACATTGGACAGCAATTCAAAAGGTAAATAAATACCAAGACAAAAAGGTATTGTTTATGGAACGAAATCGCTATTCATGGTGGGGAAATCAAATGAGAATAAACTTCTGGTATGCTAGGCTGGACCTGAATTCAGCCCTCTCGACTGATTTATAAAAAATGCACCCCTGCTCGTAAGGCGTGTGAAAAGAATGTGAACTGGCCCTCTCAACCCTTGGAGCAGGATGATAGTTATAGTCAGCAACTTGTACCCAATAGCATTGCGTAAGTCATTGTCAGAGCCAATGTTCTCATTTAATCATCAACCAATCAGCCTTGCTATTGGCTGGGTGGCCGTGAGCTGATCCAATTTAACCACGCGTAGGCCTGTTTTTACTCTCAACACGTCGTTGAAATTATCACACTCTTGTGATTTTCCCTCTATTAAATGTTCCGTATACACTATACAATGCGTATCAAGGCGTCACTGTTGACTGAGGAAGTGGAAGCCCTGCAGTCATAATGAGCTTATGCAGGGGTAAGGAATGCAGACGAGCATTGATAGTCGGCTGGCCGTGCATAATGTTACCGCCTCGCCCGGCAACGTGTTGCCAGATTAATGACTGTTGCGCTATGTTTGGGCGCGCAGTATATCTTAGACTCAGCTAGTTATGTACAAGATAATTTGAACGGGCTTATTGCGCAACTGGAGCTTCACATGTTTGTTGGAGGTACCGGTCAAGTTATCAGCTGAAGTTCGCCAGCCTCAAATTTGAATGTCGGTGAATTCTTCAGCAGTGCGAGGTCATATTTCACGACGTAAGAGTTTATGGTTGAGTTGGAAGTGCAACCATATTTGCAGTGAATAGCATCATAGCATGGGTGTGGGAAGCAGGGGGACGGGGGACGTATCTCCCCTATATTTTCGGATTTTAACATTACGCATATGGACGTTGTATAGAAAGAGCCGCCCCTGCCTCCCCGGCTGTCCCGCCTGGAGCCGCCCCTGCCTCCCCGGCTGTACCCCCTGGAGCCGCCTCTGTGTCCCCGGCTGTCCCGCCTGGAGCCGCCTCTGCGTCCCCAGCACCTGCTGTGGACCGTGGCCGGGCAGTGACAGACCTGTCGTGGCGTCACACGCCCCCATGTGAACCCGCGGCTGGCACGCGACGCGTGAGTCGGCTGTCAGATGCCGCCGCTCGCCAGCTCTGTTTGTCAACAAAGGTGGCCTTCTGCCGCCCACATTACTGCTGGATATGGTATACAAGTACAACCAGTGCGGGCAGGAGGCGCGTGCTTCATAGCTTAATTAAACAGGACGGCTACACTGATCACCGCTGCAATAATCAGCTGCGATTTCACACTGCCTATTGCTATACTGGCCGCCCGTTTATCAAGCTCGTACGCGATTAACCGTTTGTGGAATGCGTGGGAACTTTGAGTAGCACACTGTCAAAAATTGCTAGGATTCTTCTGGCGCCCATTAACAATCGTCCCCGCGCGACGGTCTGCTTAGTTCGACTCAGCGTCGCAGCCGTAGCCATTCTGCATTGATGTCGCTCACATAGAGCTTGGTTTGCGATTTAATTATTTCCACTTGTTGGGACCAGACATGTGCCTGGATCCGAGATCCAGCTGAGATCCGGATATTTGTGTCCTGTGTCCCGGGATTCACATGGGACACCAGATCCAGGTTCACAATGAAGCCGTGGGATCCACAAAGATCCAAAATCCTTATATACTTATGTTATGCCGAGGGATTCAATGGGATCCCAAATTCAGCTTTGTGATCCAGGTACGCTGGTAGGTGTCCTACTTTTCCCTAATTTTAACATTTGGGAAAATGAATTGCGTTATATATGTTTCTTTTAGGTAAAACTTAAAAGCTAATTTGCAGGTTCTAGTTATCTATATAGTACAAACACAAATAGTGATGCCATTCCCTGCATTTGTGTTACAAGATCTAAAGCTCGTTTGAATTTGAGATCCACTAGGAGATCCCAGATCCTGAAACTTTTTACGCGGAGGGATCCAGGAGGATCCCAGATTTTTATGCATTTCACGCAAAGAGATCCACTGGGATCCAAGATCTTCACGCAAAGAGATCCACTGGGATCCAAGATCTTCATGCACTGTATTGCAAGGGATCCACTGTGATCCCAGATCTCACTTCTGGATCCAGGTACAAGTCTGGTTGGGACTAACGAGGTTTATTCAACATCTAAATTATCCTTTAGACCTTAGTATACGCTGTTGCGGTTGATTCTAGCAAAGGATGATTATGCCAAGGTAAGCATTATTAGCGCCGTTGGGAAACCAAACGTACAGGAATGCTCCTCTCCTCTGTCATGCGCCCTACTACGACGCGATGAGGTTTGCACGAGCCTGTAGTCCGAACACGTGCCGCGTGATGCGCATTTGATGCGTCCGCACGAATCTGTCGCCAGCCATGAGACTCACTAGGAGGCACTCGACTGCTATGAAAATATGCAGCTCATTCTCCGATTCTTCTCCGGCATCGCTGAGAATATTCAACGGCCAAGTCGACTGTTGGCTAGCCCTGGTATGTTTTGTAGCTTTGGGATACATTTGGCAAAAATTGCAGTCTTTCCGATGTCTGTTACATTCGCGCTTACGCTCTTTCGACTAGCAACTCTCAGAAGTCACTGGTTTTAGGGACACTGTCCACTCAAAGGAAAATTTAATATGTTAAAGAACAGCCGAATTTAGACACCAGGATCCGTTTTTTTTATTTATTTTAATTCAGCGCACAGAATCGCCAATATCGCCGTTCAAAGTCAGTTTGCTTCAATCCAATAGTTCGTCCGATCCCCACCACTTACTTACTTAAATGATAGGCATGAAGAAATTAATGATAAAGAAGGAAAGTTAATGCAAAGAAAGTTTTTTTTTTAACTTTTACGAAGGATGTTGAATATTCACACATTGCATGAATTTTTACTCTCGAGTTTTCTGATTGGTCCTCCGATACCGATATACCAATGGAAAAGGTCTGTTCACGTTTCCATGGCACGACTCAAATGCGGCAGAAGCAGGTAGATTCAGTAACAGAACCACGAACATAAGCGCATCGGCGTCTCATCCAATTGCAACTTGGCGTCAGCTGAACGGTGGCAGTTCAAGTCATTACACTCATAGATTAGACGCTGACTCAGGACAATCAAACGTGCCCACAATTATGCAGCTGGAGGAGCAAACTAATATTTTTGCGAGCAAGTGCGTACCATTGTACTCTCCTAATTCAAGGGGATGGCTAGAAAAACTCGTTACTAATGACAAGAAGTTTTCGCCATCGGTTGCAAAAAGAGGCAAAGTGATCTGCCGAGTAAATGGAAGATTTTGACGTTTCATATGAATAATTTGCAATAGAACGTTAGTTATTGGATTGTTTTCGGTGAGCTAGACAGCCGCCACATTTGTCATCTTAATTTGCATGTTTACCAATGTTTCAATTCCTATGATGAGCACGTGGAAAATACCAGGCTTTTCAGTTTAGTGACCGTCTATCACATGATGAGGTTTTATAATACTTACATACATGAGTCGAGAGACGCGAAGTTAGTCCCTCGGACACAGAGAGGTAGATGTTACAGCGATGCGAGTTCAAAAACTCCACATATCTGGATTTCTGCATTTCAATGCAATTCGTTGAACCCTCGCTTAAATGCGCACAATCGGCTCCGAATCACTACCGACATAGTACTCAACACGTCAATAAATAACTCACCTCAAAAATGTATGTTTTAGCGTATAAGGCATGAGATCAGTCCGACTATTAGTCGCTCATAGCCCCTCCTACCATACAAAGATACTGAAGAACATCCCACATGCATAAAACTCCTTCACACATGTATAAATAATAAAAAATTCAAATACAACTGCACATGCTGTTTGATTCGACTTCATCTCTCCCGTAGCTGAATAACAATCAGAATGACCAATATTATAAATGAATTATTCACTAACAATTGCATTAATCACTATACTGTTCCTGACTTTGCAACACTCAGATAACAATACTATGCTTATCAGTTCTCAGCCACCCCACCCGACATGTAATTGTCACGACTCCTTGTACCTTTATTTTATCATAATGCCAATTACTTTTTAAACTCACCTCCTTAGAGTTTTTACACGCAGTTCCGCACTATTGACTGCATTCACCCTCTGACTCCCATTAGGCACACCTATATTTTACAAACCAAAAATAGCAGACATAACAAGATAGATCTTCTACATTACATGATGCAATTAGTGACACATCTGAGAACGTAATTCAGAATTTCATCATAAAACCACTTGCTGTGGCACAACTCGCATATATTCTCAAATGATAGCGCCAGATCCACACATCTATGCACTTTGGTCATATGTGCCAGCATAAAGACCCCGTATCAGTATTGGAGATGATCTCTTGACATTCGCATGGGTATCATCATACCGGGCGAAATAATCATGCGAAAGCTGAGTGCATAGGCAGACAGCTCCTTATAAAGATGGCACCAAGATTCTGAAAGATCCAGCGTTCAAACAAACTGTTCCTATAAAGCGGCCAGAAGCCAAAAATATAATCGGATCATCTCGATCAGTGACCCTCGATTGACCCAGAAAAGTCTCACGATCACGAATCTCACAGAAGACACACCTGTCACCTAAAAAACATCTGCATTTCTCCTAACGTCAACACTCAAACTGCACATTGTAACCAGGATCGATACTACGGACGCCCAGTTGCCTGACATGACCTTGAAACCAGGTCATAGTCACCGGTCTACTTTGGAAATTTAAATTTTGAGATATGTGTCTCATGGGTATTCAAAAAAAATACAGATTTCATTTGATCAGTAGCAACTCAAACGTATTATTCGAGAAAAGAGGTGGACATCCACCCCCATCGGGCGATTTCTTCAGATACACGACCATGCAATGCCCTCCATAGTTTCATTTTGGCCGATTCTGTTACTCATAAATTACTCGAAGTGAAATCCTGCATGTCAGAACTTGACTCTAATTTCATACCATTTGCTTCAAGCTTAGTTCAAAAGTTCCCCTCCGCCATAGGTTAAACACTATGAACGAATGCCTGCCCCTCACATCATGCCGCTATTTGATCATGACAGCACGCCTGTGCGGCTTAAGCTAAGCGTGCGATAACCTATAGGGTCAAGTTCAAGTGACTATCCATTCTCTTGTGATTACTGTAACTTGAGAACGCTTCCAGTACTAGTAGTGTTGATATAATCGTAAACATTTTATTCTTAAAGTAATTGAAATTAATGATGTTTTTGTATTCGCTTTTTGGAGAAGAGTTTTTAAATACAATAAAAATATAATGGTCCTTAGCTCTTGTTTAAGCCTGTTTTTGCGATATCATCCGGAAGAGGCAGTGTCCCTTTAAGCATTTTATGCAGCCTACGTTACAAACGCGTGAGCGCTTCGCAGTTCTTAAATTGGTCGCTCTCAAAGTCGTCTGTATTGCGCGACCCTCTGCGACCCTTCGAGCGCAGTTACAAATCCCGGCTTAGCATTTCCGTTCAATACTAGGCAGCACGACGCAAGCGTTCTCGGAATTCGTGCCAGCGAGCATGTGTAGTCGCAGTAACGTTCAATGGCTTCGAGTTACAGCTCTCTCTCTTTCTGCGGCTGCCCAACATCGGGTGCATGCTTCTCGCAGCTTAAACTTGCCGACGTCAAGTGGTAATTGTTCGGACCGGAGTTGCCCTCCTCGGCGTCTGAAATGGGTCCGTGTGAGTTGCGTCAGATCCTGTGAGATCCGTGTGAGCTGCATGAGACGCGTCAGCTCCTGGTTCAGAGTGGGGCTCGCCGTCTGGGTGGTGTTAGTCAACCCGTCCAGTTCACTCCCGGGGCAGGAGATGGGTATGAGTGATACGGGTGTGTTTATCGACCGGTGGACGGGCGCACAGTGGGCTCGTTAGCTCGCTGGCGTGTCCACAAATGGATCGGTTCACGAGTTCAGACTGAGGTTACCCCATGCTTTTGAGGTCTTCTGATGCGAGAGTGAGGCTGGTCGGTCGGTGTCTCTTCGACTTGGAATTGCCTTGGCTACCAATGTTGCAGTCTTACACCGGAAGTGACGGACGGATTAATGCATTAGTTGTTCCGTGGGACGGGGTTATGCTTCATACAACAAATCGGGCCTTTTTATCCAAAGCCATCGATATCGTTAGTCCGACTAGAAGTTGTCTCTCTAGACAGACAAGTTTTTGTGTACTTTTTCACATGATTTCACCATTTTGAATATTGGAATGGACGTCAAATCCTGTCTGCGAAGCTTATCCCTGGTGCAACTCACGTGACTGAAGTCCCTGCGCCTGCTCCCGACTTCGATAAGGCTGCCAGCTTGACAAACACGTGACCACTGGCCACCTGCCGTTCACTCTTACTCCCCGTTTGGCAGTCGAGGCGAGCTCTAGTCAGCGTGCGGGAGAGGTCACGTGACTAGGCAGTGCTGAAGATAATTGAACAGGTTTCTGATCTGCAGCCAATTCTTAGAACCAAACCTAAGAGAGTGCCTGCGAAAGCTAATCGACAAGCACACTGATGTTTTACGTTATTGATGTATTGTTTGACTGTTGCTGCAGTAAAGCATGGGTCCTAACTCCTAATATCCTGCCGATCACATTCACAATCCATCAAAACATGTCTGCTCGTAGCTCTAGCACGGGGAGTGGTATCCTCTTTACTCTTTGCTTTACTCTGTACTTCTCTCTTATTTTTATTATTTTTTTTTTTTGTAAGGGAAGCTTCTCGTTCCACTACACTTAAAGACATAAAGACATAAATTGTCAGTACAACAAAGGGCCTCATGGGCCCGTCCTGGGTTGTACGATACACACTATACACATGGAATTGAACAGCATACAATCACGCATGACCCTCCACATACATTGCCTCGCAGGGCACCATACCTTGTAGTATACAGTACACTAACCATTTACCACTTTCAGAATTTAACATACAGTACATATACATCGTTAACACTACAGCATCCTGCACACACAATTCTCAGAATTTAGCCATCAGCATTCACGAGACATATGCATTCCATACAAACGTTGTAGTTATACAAGTCCCACACATACACGATCGACCTAAAAATAATCCCTTTTTCTGTAAGCATCCTATTTCAATTAGCTATGTTCCGATGTATGTTCACATATGTGTATCACTAAAAATAAAACTAATCCCAGGAATATTTATAAACAAAACCCTTTCCCGAAAAATATTTGTCTAACCCATTTTTGAAAGAAACTAATGTGTCTGCACTGACTACATCCCCTGGTAAATTGTTCCAATGGCTCACAGCCCTTCTGCTGAAAAACGACTGTCTTAATCTAGTCCTGCTTTGTTTAATAATAATTTTATACTGATGACCTCGCCCTCTTTTCTCCCTATCAAAATCAAACAAGTTCTTTAAATACCCAATCTGTTGACCATTTGCAAACTTAAAAACTTCAATGAGATCCCCCCTTAATCTTCTGTATTTGAGTGAAAACATTTTTAATGTTTTAAGCCTATCCTCATATTCTAAATTACTAATACCGTTAACCATTTTTGTTGCCCTTTTTTGTACCCTTTCTAGTAACCAACAATCTTTCTCATACGTTGGGGACCAAGCTTGAACACAGTATTCTAAATGGGGTCTAACAAATGCACAATATAGTTTAGTTATCACCTCAGCACTTTTATAAGAAACATTCCGGTTAATGGCACCAAGCATCCTTAGTGCCTTTTTTCTAGCTTCAACTACCTGGTCAGATGCTGACAGCTTACTGTTTACTGTTACGCCTAGGTCCCTTTCCATTACCGTCTGTGACATCTCCTGTCCCCCCATTGTGTACGAAGTTCTTCTTTTTACTCGGCCTACATGCATAACCTTACATTTGTCAATATTAAATTTCATTTGCCATGTTTCTGACCATTCAACCAACCTATCCAGATCCGACTGGAAAAGATCCCGGTCGTTATCTCCCCTAATAACCCTGAAAACTTTAAGATCGTCAGCAAATTTTAACACTTTACTGTCTACACCATTCTCGATTGTATTTATAAATATTAAAAATAACAATGG
>VOPJ01000514.1:76851-113191 GCA_014673585.1 Semibalanus balanoides
CCGACGGGTCTTGCTTGTGTAGAGACTGAGAGTGCCGGTCTTCCGACGGGTCTTGCTTGTGTAGAGACTGAGAGTGCCGCTCGGCCGACGGGTCTTGCTTGTGTAGAGACGGAGAGTGATGCTCGGCCGACGGGTCTTGCTTGTGTAGAGACTGAGAGTGCCGCTCACCCGAATGCTTTTGCTGCTCGATGCGGCCTATCACTTCATCGACTCATCTTGCAAGTCTTACGTTGCGTACGTGTTTGTCCCACAACTATTTCTTCCTCTTCTTTGCTTCGATACACTGCTTGCCACATCCCTTCTTCGTGTTCTTACTGACAACTATATTCCAGAAGTAGAGCTGCTTTGCCCTGAATCCCTTAGCTGCGTCGAGGAGGGCGTCGTGTACTTGATCGTGTACGTCGAGGAGGGCGTCGTGTACTTGTAAGTCGGCACTTACTTGATTTGGATGGTTAGAAGGACCTCGCAACCTTGCCGTTTGCACTTTGCGTAAGTGCGAAAGTAGCATCCCCGTTCTTGTGCTGTCGCGTTGAGGTTGGATACGGGAAAAGCCAATGTGCATTGAGGAGATACCACCTGGCGGAGCTTTCCAGTCATCTCGTCTGTCCACCCATTCACCATTTTCTTCCCAGTTGGCGTGAGGAAGCTTCGCCATTCCTCCGGTGCGCAGCAGGGTCGCCTCGCCGCCCGCAGCCACTGGAAGTACACCCAGAACGTCGTCACTGGAAATGGGAGCTGCTGCCCGCGTACGTCCAGCCCGTCGAGCAGCTGGCCTGAGCCGGCCGTCTCCCAGTCCCTGCCACCCCCCCCCCCCCAGTTTGGTCTGCCCGACAGACTTCGGCGTTCACTTTCCGCCAACTGTCGGGGTCTCCTTCTGGGTTATCAAAAACGTGAGATGCGGTCTGACGTGGCGGCCTTCTCGCGGCAGACTGTGTTCATACCAACAGCCACAGAAAGTTTCAAGGTAAGCAACAATAACAACGTCAATTCAATTGAAGGGAATGTTTCAACCTTTCTGAAAGTTGTCACATACGCCGGTTTATTTTAAAAAAATATTAAGTAAGTGCTGCTGATAACGATGGTGATATTTGTTTCTCGAAAATTCACTTCATTTTATATTTGGGGGGGGGGGACAATGACTTAGTTCTGAGCTAAAGAGAGGTATAGAGATATGACTTAATATTTGTAGACAATTCTGGCGACTTGAATTCAAGCCATTGTTTTGTTATCGTACTCGCAGCAGATAATCCAACCAATGACAATGTTCGAGAAATACAAGTCGTTTTTCTCCCAGGACCAACAGTCTTGAGAAGTGGCTGTCAGCCAATCAGCGGCGGGACTTTCATAGACCCCTTTTGAAAATTAAAAATTAAATTGCTTAAGAACGGTTAAGTTTTGGGAAAATGGTCTAAGTGATTCATATTTTTGCGATAACGGCCAAAGCTAATGGCTATTGTAAAGCCCGCGTTTGCGTTCAGTTGTTCCGCTGCCGTTCAACGAGCGGCGGCGGACACACACCGTGTCTAATCCTAAGCGGTCGCCGCCGCATGACTATCCGCCGGTGAGTAGCTCAATTTGTGTCAACTCCTGTCTTGTGTCAACCCATTTCATACATATTTCTACTGGTCGCTCGGCCTACATGCATAATCTTACATTTGCTGAAACTGAGATTTATCTGCCATGTATCTGGCCACTCAACTGGCTTATACAGGTCTGATTGGAAAACATCCTGGTTGTTTTTCCCTTCAATAACCCTGAACACTAAGATCGTGTGCAAATTTCAAGACTTTGCTAGCTACACCATTCTCGATTGTATTTATCAAGAGCAAAAACAGCAGTTGGCCCAGGACCGAACCTTTTGGGACCCTGAAAGCCAAAATGGTGTCCAATTCAGTATTTTGCCATTGATCCCATTACTTTTAAGTTGCAAACCCAGTCTTTTATGTTGAACTTTATCAAATGTTTTGCTAAAATCAAGATATGATATATCAAGCTGTTGCCCTGATCAAAGCTATCAGTTGTAACATCCAAAAAATCTAGAAGAATATTCAAACAAGTACGACCATTGTCCCTTCATAAAGCCTTGTTGTGAGTCCCTGGTGAGTTCTCACCCAGGAATTCATATGACCATTAATCCTGTCATGAACCTTAGTGCACATTGTTTATTGCAACTTCATATGACATCAACTGGGCGCAAATTGACCTTAGCTGTCGGCGCGCCCGAAAACCCCAATAAACATACAAATGTGACATCAACCCTGTCACGAACATGTCCCTGTCAACAAACCCTGTCAATGGATGAGAATGATGAGAAACCTTGCACATTGTTTTGCAGGAAGCTATCAGTGGCCTCCCTTCCAGGGTAACTAGTAGTGGTGTCAGATTCAGAAAATATTTGTGCAATGTCCGACCGATGTCCAAGACCATGGTCAGCTGTCCGTCCGAAACTGTCCGATGATCACTGTTTGTCCGAAATTTGTCCGGAAGCAGAAAAAATATATGATATGGAATGTAAAACATCCAAGTGATCCATTCCCAGATATTATATATTATGTATATATATATACTATATATATATATATATAGTATTATATATATATATATATATATATGTATAAAACGGGTTGATCAGTAAGAGGAGTTCGGACAATATTTCATATTCGGACAGCATTTGCTCGAAATTCAATTAATGTAAATGTCTTTGGTTTTGCTTGCGGCATCCACTATTTTGCTTTGCAAATGTGTTTAGTTCCTTTTTCACAATTATAATGTCTTTTTGGAAACTGTACATGTGCGTTGTATGAATTATGAAGCTAGCTTTGCCAGTGTGTATAAATAAGTATACTATTTGAAAATCGATCAAATCTTTTTTGCCTCAACCAGAATTGGTAAATATTTGGTCAATCAAAACGTTTTTTGTTCGGTATTGGATTGGTTTTGGTCAGGGATTTTCTTTTTTTAAATGACATCACTAGGCCAGACCTGACGTTTCTTATGCAGTGATGCCTTAATCACGGTGCAGGATCTCCACCGTTTCTTATGCAAAGGTCATGGGCTTCGCAAAAGCTCCAGCGGTACTCACCACTGACACAGTCGGGACACCAGCTATGGCCGGTGGCCGGATCGATGGCGCCGCTGAACAGCAGGAACACGTCCTTTCCGGAGCCGCTGAGCTCCGCGTAGAGCTGCTCGAAGGCGGCGAAACCTTCCACCTGGCGGCGCTGCACCATCGCTGCTGCTCGCCTGAAACACAGGCCTGCGTGAGCGGCGCGGCTACACAGGCCCGACCATCACCACAGACGGTCGACACAGAGAACGACAGACAGACGAGCGGACAAATCGGGAGTCAAGGAAACGTTATCACTCACAGTGGTCAAGGATTAAGGCAAGAATCAGCGGACCGGTCGTTCGTGCCTAGATTTGTTGCTACGAGAAACGAGTGGGTTGTCGTTCAAGAGAAGGCATAGGTCGTGGTAAATGTACTATATTCTTGTGATGCTATAAAATGGTCTGGTCCGTGATGATTGAGCGACAATTGAGCCGGAATGGCGGGTGTCGGGTATGAGGTGGCCAGGATCGCAAAACATCCAACACTGAAATAGGTTCGGACTCGCAGTGAAATTGTCTTTTAAATTGGCCAACAAGAGTACCAATGCGTGACAACATGCATTTGTGTGGACTGGCAGTGGCTCATAATGAAAAAGAGTCCAATATGATGCGAGGTGAGAATGACTATGTCTATTATACAATGCCGCAGTCAATGTTAGTAGCCAATGAGCAGGTCTGCCAGTGTGATCTAAGTGACACAGAGAATGACTGGCTCGCTGACTGAATGACTAACTTAGGTGGCCAAGTGAGATGCGAGCTGCTACGAGGGGAGACTGACACAGCAGGCAGTGGCCTCCCGTGACACCATACCTGCGAAGTGGCGTGCTGGTGGGTGGCTGTGATGTGCTGTCCTGAGTGGTGACATGGCGCTGCTGTCCTGAATGTGCCGAGACTGTGCTGCCTCCGTGTCCCACCGTGCTGGGTGCAGTCTGGCTCACTGTGCGTGTAGACGGCACATAGCCGGTCTCTGCCGCTGCCTATATTTTACTCTACATGGGCGACAGAGTTCGCGTTTGCCGCATTCGACAATCACGTGTGCGACAAGTGGCACCGTGTACTCCAGGGTATGCAGTAGCACCGCGCAACACGGCCGTCGTTTTCTGCGACGGACGGTTGGTGGGTGTGGAGTGTCGCTGGCTTGAATGACGTCTGCTGCGGCGCTGCCCGTCTGCCATGTCGCTGAGCTGGTTGGTGTTCCGCCTTCAGTGGGAGCGTTCTGTGCACCTGTCTGTCAAAGATAGCTGGCCTGCTGGTTGTTGGGTGGTCAGTTATGAGGGGACCGGGCCCGTTGACAGTCAGTGCGTCATGCGGACTGTCATTGACTGGTAACGGTTGTGGTCGGTCTGGACCTGTCTCAGCCGGCCTGGTGGAAGGTGGTCATGTGAGGGCTGGCAACTGTGAATCACTATGAGTCATGGGACAGTAATACAGTACAGTGACACGACGTAATGATAGAGACACATAGTGTAGCTACATGTTCGGAAAATGCAGTAATGTTTCGAAAATGCAGTAATGTTCCGAAAATGCAGTAATGTTCAGAAAAAGCAGGAATGTTCCGAAAATGCAGAAATGTTCCAAAAATGCAGTAATGTTCAGACAACGCAGTGAATAAGTTCATATGGTGCAATAACATGTTCTAGCAATGCAATGACTGAGCTGTGACGATGCAATTATATGAACTGACCATTGAGAAGCAAATAAAGCAGCGACTGTATAGCATTGATACCGCTGTGCGGTTAAGCTAATGCAATAATGATTCTTTGATATATGCAACTAAGTTGTTATCAAAGTATGTCATCAAACTAAAAGCTAATGTCATGATGCAGCTAACATGACGCATTGTCGCTGGCGTTACCGTGTGCTGTAGTGCGCCGTGTGCAGGTCGCTGTCGGATCGTGGACTGGGTAGTGATCAGCTGTACTCTGTTGTTGTCCGTAGCTGGCGGTGTTCATCGCAGTTGGCAGGAGCTGGCTGTCGCTGTGGCGGCGGCCCACTCTGGCTGCGGGTGTGCGACGGCTGATATCTGTATACGCGCGCAGCTATTGGGAACGCTGTGTTGATGAGAAATGGGCTGCAAGGCGCTGCCCGCGTATTGTACGTTCAGGTGGACTGCAGTTGACCGCTGGTAAGGGTACCCGCCAGAGGTGGTTGCTAGATCAGAGCTACGCTGTTATCTGTCAAGGCGTGTATGGTGCCAGTGTGGCGACCAGAACAGATATCGGACGACCAATTCGTGTTATCGAGGCAATGTTCTGTTAAGTGCTTTGTGTGATATTTCAGAACAGAAACCAGTGGCTTAGTTTAAAAGATCGTTTTGTGGCGCGCAATTTAGATAGAACTGATGAGTATCGTGTCCTAACAAACGAATGAATGGTGTCGATTGGTATTTTAGAGCACACCGACAATGTAAGCCATTGGGCGCCGATAATGAATGAATTTGCTGACTAATGGTATTTAAAGGCGCTCCGAAAAATGTAAGTTATTTCGTGCTCTGAATGAATGAATGGCTTTCAGATACAAGCGGCCAAAATTGATCGAGAAAAGCTCCAGGAACCCCTTGTTGACACTAGCTGCGTCAACACGGCCATTTTCAAATCAGAGCCCTGCGAATTTTTGCAGAACAGGTATTCTACCTAAGGACGATCTGGTAAAACAAGCTCAGGCGAACACTGTGACTCTGATAGTTTCGTAAGTGTCACCACAAGTGCCTAGCATCATTGAGTCACACCCGGAAAGTAGCCGAGCTAACAAACGACGTTTTCCACCCAAGGGGGTGTCACCTTCTTAGCCGCAATTAATCGGGCCTCTTTACTATTAAATCCTTGCTTATGACGTCAAAGTGACGTCACAGTCTTTGTTTCCTTTGTCTTCCCTATATACAATAGCACCGGACGTGGCGTCATAACAACGGAAAAGTACATTGCCAACCTTGACCAAAGTCGCTTCGTGACTGTACCTAGTATATAAAGCATTGCTTCCACATACAATTTTACTCGAGCCTGAGACTCACCGTGTTCGGCAAGTCGTGTGGGTGTGGACTACGATGCCCCCCTCCCTCGTCTTTTCTCGGTTCGATTCCTGTCCCCTTGTGATACCCAAGCCAGTTCCTGTCACAGCGTACTCCCCTGTCCCGTCCACCAAACATGTCTGAATACGTAGAGCGTGTACTGAGTCGGCACATACATAGAAGTGTTACAGGCTGGTCTGGCCGGAGCGCAGGCCACTCCGCCGCCCGGACGGGCACCGCTGTCCGTGTACCAACAGCCGTGAGGGGACCGAGAACGCCGCGCCACACAACACGTGCTGCTGTTGATCTCGGCACGACGCATGCGAGTACAGGTGTTGTCAGAAGCCTCAGTACGCAGAGTTACAGTAGATGTGCTGTTGCAGCCGGATGAGAGAATGTATATGACGAGCGAGTACAGTGTATGCCTACTTGAAAAGAATGATTTACCGTGTTTGGTAACTTGGTTTACATTGCTCAGTTGTGAGAGTCCAGCTTACAATGTCCATTTGACTGTGTACATATTACAGTGTCTGTAGTAATGGAGCGATAAATTACACGAGAAAATCCCACAGAAGGGTCGTGGGGCGATGGCGTCGCGTGCTGAGGTTGACATTGGGAAAGAAAGGAAGAATGGGAGATTAGAGCCGAATAAGGGTCTCCGGACGTACCTCGTCCGGAGTGTGGGGAAGGTGGAGCGCTGAAACGCTGCAGGTCAGGGACCAGAACAGAACACAGTGGACTTACAACACAAACAGCGGACAGATATGGAGACTGCTCGGCTCCGCTTACTACACCAGGTGCCGTCGGCCGCTACGAGCAAGTTGCGAGGGCCGACCGAGCGACTTTGACGATAATGCGACCTGAGCCGTGATGATCCAGAAGTCAGCGGCTAAAACTACAAAACGCGAAATTTTAAATGACATGTTTTACCCCCTCGGTGGGTCGCAAACGGCCAGCTCAAGTGAAACGGGGGTACCGAGTTTTCAGCGCGCAAGCCAAAGACCAATGACTGCAGACCAGTGGGCCAGCACAAACCAGGTCCGCGTTCGCACCATTCAGTCGAGCACAACTACGCCCGACGAACGATGTCTACCATCCACCCCGCCGAACGCGACGCCCGGAATGAGCGCTGTGAGACGTGATGGGGCGATGGGGGTGGCGCGCGGTGCGACCAGACCTGGTTGTCTAGTAGTACTGGTCGCCGCCCTCCTCGCCGCCGCGCCGCTCCTCCCGCTCGTCGCCGCCGCGGCCGTCACGCGGGCCGCCGGTACGCGTGCTCGAGAAGCACAGCTTCAGCGTGTAGGGGAACTTGCTGTTGGCGTGCGGCACCGGCAGGTGGTTGCAGACGGCCAGCGCCTCCACGGCCTCGGCCACGGTAGAGAACTCCATCAGACCACTGCAGCTGCGCTCAGAGCGTGCCGGGAACAGCTTGATGCTCTCAGGTGCCGTCAGCTCGTGGCTCGTGAACAGCTCGTTCATCTCCTCATTGGTCATGCCCGGCGGCATGTTGTAGAAATGGACGATGCGCGACGGCGCCTGGATGCGGTTCTTGCTGGCCTTGGCCGGGTCCAGGAAGCGGTTGTTGCGGTTGCGCGTGTAGTCGCCGAAGCTGGAGGTGCCGTCAGCCAGTGTGTGCGGCTGCTGCACTTCGTTCAGGTACGGCTGTTTGCTGTAGCTCAGCTGCATCCGGCAGCCGAAGAACTCGACGCTGTTCAGGTTGGCCAGCGCGCGCTCCACGGCGATGGCGTCCTCCAGCTGGATCATGGCACAGCCCTCCTTAGACTTCAGGAACTTGATGCGCACCACGTTGCCGTACTGGCAGAAGATGTTGAACAGGCGGTCCGGGTTCATGCGGCTCTTGTCCATGTCGTACACCATCAGCACGGAGCCCTGCTGCGGCCCGGCGCCACCGCCGCCGCCGCCCATGCCCATGCCACCGGCCACGCGATCGTCGCGCCCGCCGCGCCGGTCGCCCATAGGACTACGGCCGCCGTAGTCCTGGACCGGGGCGCCGTAGCTTCCGGCGCCGCGGCCGTAGTCGGCGCCGCCGCCACGGCCGCCATAGTCCTGGCCGCCGCCAATGCCGCCGCCAATGCCACCGCCGCCGCCGCCCATGTAGCGGTCCGACACGCCACCGCCGTAGCCACGGTCGGCGACGCCACCGCCGACGCCGTACCCGCCGCGGTCGGCCATCGGCGCGCCGCCCATACGCGAGCCGCGTATCGGGTCGGTCGGCGGCATGCCGCGGGAGTCGGGCGCGTATCCACCGCCGCCGCCGCCCGGGTAGGCGGCCGGCGGCTCCGGCAGCAGCGGCGCCTTCTTCACGGGCGCCACGTCCACGTCCTGGCCGGGCCCGGGCACGGTGTAGTCCCAGCTGCGCTGATCGTTACGGCTCACGTTCAGCCGCTCCGGCTTGGCGAACTCGATCTTGAGCGTGCAGCAGCCCGAGTAGATGTCGGCGCCGTTGAGCGCCTCGCGCACGGCGCAGGCCGCCTCCACCGACTCCAGCTCGATCATGGCCTGCACGCCGTTCTTCTGGAAGATGACGATGCGGATGACGCGCGCGTGCGTCGAGCAGATGGTGTGCAGGATCTCCACCGTGATGGGGTACACCGGGTTCAGCACGGTGAACAGGAGGATGTGGTTGGGCGGCATCGGCTCGAAGTCCTTGCGCTTGCGGGGCGGGCCGCCGTGTCCGCCGTGCATGCTGTCGCCGTGGCTGCCCATGTCGTCGGAGCGGTGCCGTTTGCCAGCGTAGCCCTCCATCTGCATGCCGTTCATCCCAGGGAGATCTGTAAGGACGAGTGGCCGGTCGACACACGCTCTCTGTCCGGCTCGCTCTGCCTCGGGGTGGCGCGGCGTCCGGCCGGAGTGCTGCCGACGTCGGCTCCGGCGCCCACGACGGTAGCAAGCGTCGGGGACAGGCGGTCGCATTTGAGGGAGTTCATACACACCCAGCATAGGACACGAGAAAACACACACAGGCAATGTGGCCAAATTAATTTACATTACATGACAGGAGGTAAAAAGGAAAATCCATAAGTTTAGAGGTGATAATGTAGTGTAAAGCAATCCAATAGCCTAATGTTTCTTCCTTCACAGCATAAACAAAAACCATTGTTTCCAAAGAATGTATAAGTACATGCATAAAATGTTAAAAATAAAAGTATAACAAGTAGTGATACAAATGCTTTGAGGGTGTGATTCTAGGTACCAAAAGATGTAAATATTTGTCTGAGGGGTCCTCAGAAGGCCTGAGACTAGTTGCAGCATGGTCTATCAAAGTCACCCTGGGCAATATCATAGTCACCACACTGATCTAATCCAACCTGTTTGATGGTACTCTATGACCGTGATATGTTGCCGTACATCATCATCATCCTCTCAGGGAAGAAACTGTTAAGTGAGAGTACAGAATAGGTAGTGTCTAGAAACATGCAGAATGTTCAAATAGTTACCTTAGTGATGAAAAATAGTACTTAGTTAAGTTTTGAAACATATAAAGACCTCAAAAGGGGTTGAGTATAGTGCCTCCTTTGCGGCCATTGGCCGCCTCAGAAAATGACACATTAGCCTACGTTGTTAATTGTCCGAAGATTTGTCGCCCTGGTTGCTGTCGCCCCCCAAGAAAATCAATATCGCAGCTCTCGGGACAATCAGCTGTTGAGTAAGCAAAATTTGGTTTGTTTGTTTGTTTATTGGGATTTAAGGGCACAATGACACCTTTGGGTCAGTTTGCCCAAAATTTGGTGATGGCAGCACAAGAAAACATTGAGAAATTAATTATTGAAGTTAAAATTAGTTATAGTGCAAAATATCTTGGGAAAAACACTTCTGAAGTTACTAAATGTGATATTTTGTATCATATTGATTGGTGTGTAAAGTTAAAAGATTAATTAATAACTAATGGTGATAAAATATTTGGTACAGTCCAGCGCAGTATTTATGACCGTGATGACAGATCCTCTCCAGAAAGAAATGTAAGGTGGGGGTACAGAAAAGTGTCTAGAAATATGCAGAATGTCCAAGTAGTCGACTTAGTGATGAAATAGTTCAGTTTTGAATCATATAAAAAATGTGAGAAAATCGTTTATGAGACAAAGTTAAAATATAAATGACTCAAATATCATAGGAATACCCAACCCGCGTAGGTTGAGGTTGAGTTCAAGGTACTAGAAAAAATGGCGACCGAGGCACTGCCCATCGCCGGAAAAACACGAACGAGCGCAAACCGCTAAGCCGAATCATCGGTACTTACCTGTGCGATGTGGTTTGAGGTTTTTTCTTCGTTCTTTCAAAATTCAAATAATTACATAAGCAAAATTACCAACTTAAAATATTCACGAAACCCCAATCACGCCGAGCACAGACGAACGCCGCGCAAGTATCAGAGACGCCGGTGCTTATTTTCTTCACTTCCGGTGCGCCAAAATAACGAACATTACATAAAACCACGTGATTTGCAATGAATGTAGAGTCTATTTTTTTATTTAACTTGTTTTATCCTTTCAATCTACTGTGAGAAAAATCCTTAAAATCATATTTAATTTTATTTCTTTGATATATTTTGTAAATTTTTATAATCATTCACTTTTAAGTTTATTTCAGCAGTAGATCACGTGACAGTTGCTAAAAAAAGAAGTAAATTGTATTTTCCGATACGAAACTGCTGAAATGATTCAACACGCATTTCCGAGACTACCTTTTTTTCTTTTTAAATTTTATTGAAAAAAAATAATGACTGCATTGATTATGAAAACAAATATTGATTTACATAAGCAGTACTCATTCGATTTGACCAATCATGTACTGAATGACCAATATCTTGACCTGTGTTCGAATTACAACCACGGTTCATTGAATACATCAAGGCCTTATAACCGAAAATACACCGTAGTAAAATAGGACCTCACTCCTCACCGCGGTCAATAAATACTTTTAACTTATCTTCCCACAAGACCTTGCACGAACCACGGTAACTGCACGAACGTTGAATAAAATAGGTAGGTAGCTGCAAGGACGCAGGAACCGGAGGGGCGCAGACTCCCCTCAACATTTTCAGATTTTATCATTACGCCTATGGGCGTTGCATGAACAGAATCGACTTCAGAATTCCTCTGCTCCCCCCCCCCAACCCAACCCCGAATCAATATACACTTATTTATACTTATATAGTACGGAATAAAGAAGGCCACTTGGCCTCACGGATCCAGAAGATTCTGAGTTTCTTGCAAAATTATCTTCTTCAGTCGTTTATGTGGATACTGTACATGTCATGTACCCAATGTCTGTCCAGTCTAGCCTTGAAAGCGTTGATGCTGGGGGCGTCAATCACTGAGGGCGGCTTGATGTGAGGCGGCTACATATATATACTCTGCTCCCCACTTTCGGAAGGTTGCGGCACCCCTGGGTAACTTGGTGTGGGGGTGATTACATTACTGATTATTGACTATGAGTGATTAGGTAGGTCCCAGACTGCAAAGTATACTGTAGGCCATCTCAGGCGGAGTGAGGGCTCCTCAGACCAATCCAAAATCTCAGGTCCAATGAGAGTCCCTCAGGTCAGCCGAGGGCCATCTCAGGAGGCCAGAGGGTCCCACAGGCCCACCGAAGACCCTTTCAGGCTGACTGAGGGCTATTCTTAGACATACTGAGGCCTTCAACTGTACTGGCTAACCAAGAGCCCTTCAAGCTGACCAAGAGCTTCCTCAGCCTCTCAGGTCTCAGACTGACCGATGGCCATCTCATGATCTCCTGCCAACTGAGGGCTCATCAGGCTGACTACGGACCCCTTCCCATTGACTGAGGCTCCCTCAGATTGGAGGAGAGACATCAAAGGCCAACAGAGGGCCCCTCAAGCAGAACGATGGTCCCTCACGCCAACCAAGTCCCCCCCAAGCCAAGCCGTCTTATGCCAAGTGAGGGCTCCTCAGGCTGACTGTGGGACCCTTCTCATTGACTGAGACTCCCTCATATCAGAGGAGACACATCTAAGGTCGACTAAGGGCCCCTCAGGCCGAACGATGGTCCCTCAAGCCAACCAAGGCCCCCCCCCAAGCCAACCATGGACCCCTTCAAGCCAACTGAGGGCCCCTTCAAGCCAACCGATGGCCCCTTCAAGCCAACCGAGGGTGCCCTCAGACCAATCGAGGGCCATAACAGTCCGACCAAGGGCCCCTCAGGCCGATTGTGAGCTCCCTCAGGCAGGCCAAAGACCATCTCTCGACTACCAAGGGCCATTTTAGGACGACCGAGGGCCATCTCACGCCTACCAAGGGCCATCTTAGGACGACCGAGGGCTTCTAGGGCCGACTGTGGGTCCCTCAGGCCGGCTGTGGGCCCCTCAGGCCGGCTGTGGGCCCCTCAGGCCGACCATGAGACACTTAAAACTACCTTGAACCCCAGGCCGACTATGGGCCCTCTCAGGCCAGCCAAGGACCATCTCCGGACGACCGAGGGCCTTTGGCCGACCGAGGGGCGTCTCAGGTCGTCTTTAAGTCAGCATGGATCACCCATTCCGACTTGGAGACGGATACCTCGGTTTACAAGCTCCCATTTTGGCATGTGTAGGGCCGATTTTGACCCATGACCATCGGCTTTCTTCTGCTAAAGAGGGCCCCCACCAAATTTTGTTTTATTGGACCCTCCCCCGGACCCCCCCCCAAGTTGTTAACATCAGGGGCCCAGGGGGTCGTGAACCCCCTGACCCACCGGCCACCAGGATCTCCAGCCCTGCTACGCACATGCTATTGATGCGCGGGCTTTGCACGTGCTATGTTGGAAAATGTACCATGGCCACTGCCCACTACGCTTTGTTGGCGTTAACGAAGTTTCCCGAACCCGAACGTTTCCGTATGCTGTGTAATCTCCCGGCTTATATAACAAACGTATGTTGTGTAAGCCGGGAGATTACAGAACATACGCATGCTCTGTAAGCCAGGGGATAAACAGTATACGCATGCTCTATATGCCCCTGGATTACGGAACATACGTATGCTGTATACGTGCTGCCATCAAGAATGGGCAAGGGCGGATCCAGCCGGCCGTTTTGGGGGGGCCAAACCGTTTTTAGCGGACCTAACCTACCCTCAATTTCGATTTTTTCCTGGATTTGGTCCACTTTATTTTGCAACCACAGGATTTGTGTTTTGTTTTTGCTTTTTGGTTATCGAAAAAGGAAAAATATAAACTTGCAGTTTGTATTGTTCCGACATTGCCTTACAGTACCAGAGCAAAACTATTTCAATTGTCAACTGTACCCAAGGGCGTCGCCGATAATTTTTGAGTGGGGGGCTGGGCTGAAATGACGCAAAAATGCAACCCAATTTTATGCATGTATGTAAGCCTTTGCAGCATTGTGTAATGTAGACTTTATATTAAAACAGGTTTTGTTATTTAGCACCGCGAAGCGGCGCGAAAATTTTGCGGGTTTGCCTGATAAACCCCAGAAACATAGGCGGTTTGCCCTGTAGAGAACAAAAAGCTTAACATGCTATTAATTCAATTCTCCGTTACATGAAACGAAGACGATGGCAATGGCTTTGTTATGATGATGGCGACCGATGTGACGCCGCGAAGTGGCGTAAAAGTTTAATTTTAGGTCGTGGAAAACGACAATTTAATATTGGAACCAGACTCAGATGGTTGCACATGTCTATGTCTGGTTGCACTATGTCTGGTTGCACTATGTCTGGTTGCACATTTCAGTATGATAAAAATAATTGGAATTAAGGTAGTTTTTAATAAATTTATTCTTCGGATCGATGACAGGTGTTAGTAAGTGATTAATAACTTAGGTATATGGAATCATAATAACTGTATACATATTAGTGGTGCCAATCGGTGCGAACATTTTCGGAAATCCGAATTTGTCCGAACACCGATCGGTTTTCGGACGGACATTAGCAAATTTCTTTGGACATTTTCGGACATCCAATGCCCAAGGATGGCTTACCGTGCATATAATTTGTAAATGGATATATAATGATCGTGGCTTCTGATATCCTAACTGTAGCGTTATTTGACACACACGCCTATATTGATGCAAAAAAAATTGAATTATTCAATGGATGTTTTACATTCCATATGATACATTTTGTTTCTGCTTTCGGACAAATTTCGGACAAACAATTAGATCTTCGGACAGTTTCGGACGGACAGCTGGACGCCTGACCACGGCTTGGACATCGGTTTGCGGACATTGGACAAATATTTTATGAAACTGGCACCACTAATACATATGCACCGAAACTGCAACAAACAATGGTAACAGTGCAAAGGCTTGAAAACAGCAAGCAAGCAGAAACGGCTTTCCGCACATAAATGGGTCCCTGCGGATCTGGAGGAGCCTGGGACGAAATGCTTGGGAGAATGGTCCTGGCCTGTCCCACTTATTAGCATTTTGGTCCAGCAACTTTGGACAAGAGCAATAGGTCGCCAAGGGGAGACTTGCCAGACACTCAACTAATTCATTTTTCCTTTTCCCAATTTGATCATTCAACAATTGCGCTATTTTTGTGTTCATTGCCGCGAGCGGCGCGAAATTCCGAGTTTTCACTGTGGACGGATGTATTTTGACTGTTGCAAAAGCAATTTTTACAGCTGTACGTCCGACCGTTTGGGGGGGGGGGCAAAATATAGTCTCAGGACCTTTGGGGGGTCATGGCCCCTTTGCCCCCCCCTGGATCCGCCCTTGAGAATGGGGGACACGTCCCCCCTGGTGGAGCCCCTGCGTAGGAGCGAGGGCCATGGTCTCAATTCTTTAGTCATTAAAAAAAAAATGCTTTAAGTTTGTGATGAGAGGTGACAAATCTGCAAAGAAATATTGCACAGGGGTTTGGTTTCTCTCAAGATAAGATCATGAGGGCCTATAGTGTGTGATCTACAAATTATCCCTGTTACTCCATCCTGTTGCCAGCACATATTAATCATTTGGATTGCTACAGGTTGTGACATTTTTTCCAGTTTTAAGTATGCTTTCTTAGGGTATACCACCTGTTACTTAAGGCTTGATAAGGTTGTTCAATGTTCTGGCTAGGTTCCTAAACCTGCATTTTCCCACCCTTCCACTCATGTGTAAGTCAGGTATCAAACGCCCATGATAATTGATAATACCATAATGGCTTATTTGCACTATGCATGAGTACCATATATGGAATAAACATATCTGAAAACCCTACAACATGCAAAAGTTATGTATAGAACAGGATTATACTTCAAGTATAATTTTACGGATCGTCTAGTCTAGTGCATCATATTCAGAACTAGCATTGTGTTTGCAGTATAACAATTTTGAAGTCAGAAACTGAAAACAACATTGAAAACTGATGATTAATTATAGATCCACATTCATGTCTGAGTTTTTTGCAACACCTCAAACTTCCAGCTTAATTTGCACAGGGATGACTCACAATCTGTTGAGAAAAACAAATGTGCTTCTATCAAATTGCTAGTTCTGTATTGGCAATGCTGAAAGTGAAACCATATATTTATCAGATGTCCAAATTTGGGTTATCCTATTACACAGGTTACATTGCTGCAATTGAACAGGGTAATGAAGTTATGGGCGGCATGCGACTTTTGTTGTCGGTCTTCCCTGAAACCCCAATCATCATAATGGTAATGAAGTTAATGACGCTTTAAAATGGCACAATTAGGCACATCTTTGAGGGAAACCCTTGTTATCACTAGTTTTGCAAACTTATTGAAGAAATTATATGATAGTCCAAATGTATGTGATTATTCAAGTTCTGGATGAAGAATGATGAGTCTGTACAGTATAAAGATTCAAAAGATGATATGGAGATGCGATAGCACGTCGAGTGGCGGCTTCAACTGTTACGCCGTGCACTCTCACGTAACGCGTGACGTGGCAGCGTCGGAGTCGCGTCGGCATCGACTCTGCGACAGCGTCGGAGTTGCGACGACATCGACTCTGCGACAGCGTTGGAGTTGCGACGACATCGACTCTGCGACAGCGTTGGAGTTGCGACGACATCGACTCTGCGACAGCGTCGGAGTTGCGACGACATCGACTCTGCGACAGCGTCGGAGTCGCGTTGGCGTCTCGGCTCTGCGACTGAGTCACTGACCTCGTCGTCTCGGCGTCCTCCCGGCCCTCGTGCACGACAGTGTACGTGGGCGCGGGATTCAGGGCACACATGTGACCTCCCTAACGTGAGGTCAGGGAGGGTGAGAGGAGGTGGGAGCAGCACCAACTCGTTGCCCTGTGTAACACCAACTAAGAGCGAACTGCACTGTTATCACTGGGTGACGTCATGTCTTGTTACAGTTCTGTTGCCAAGATGGGGGATGCCATCAAGAGCATTGAAGATGTCCTGAATAACAAGCTGGAGGGAAATGAGCTCTCAGAAGTCAAGCGAATCCTGTATGGGAAAGAACTTGAGTAAGTAGAATCTTTGGAGCCAGTATATTGGCATTTAGAAATTGGCGTTGTGCACGTAAACCTAGCATTTCATAACAAATATGAAGTATCTTTTCTTCAATAATGTCTTATAAGGTTCAACCACTAAATACACACAGCCATTCCATTTAGCTTTGTTATTCTGGTAAGAAATCAATTATGGTGTCCTATCAAATACACCAACAATTGCATGACACTGTCTTTAAACAGGTTTTGCATACTTCACTTATCATGGGAATGGCATGATTATTGTGTCGTATTGTAGAAATGCGCTCGCTGTGCCTGTCAGCCAACTGATCATGTAAGTTAAGTACTGTTCATATTCCCCGCTGCTTCACAGAGCGCTGGACCTGCCAGCTGAAGCCAAGGCCGAGGCTGAGAAGCAGGCGTTTGAGCTGGCCGGCTACCAGTTCACAGCTCTGCCGGAGTCGACGCGGCCGGCCAGGTGAGACAAGCGGCGCAGGGCTGTACCCCCTGACTGGGTGCGCGCCCGGCCAGGTGAGACAAGCGGCGCAGGGATGTACCCCCTGACTGGGTGCGGGTCCGGCCAGGTGAGACAAACGGCGCAGGGCTGTACCCCCTGACTGGGTGCGGGTCCGGCCAGGTGAGACAAACGGCGCAGGGCTGTACCCCCTGACTGGGTGAGGGTCCTGGCAGTCAACTCAGCATTTCTGTGATTTTCAGGTGACTGAGCTGTGATAACTGACAATCTGCCTGCATTTTAATCGTGTATAATTTGGCGCTAAATTTGTATGCTATGTCTCCCAAGTGAGGTTGAGATTGTACTGACTGTAGGTCTGACTGTACTTACTGTAGGTCTGACTGTACTTTGTCCATGGGGGGGGGGGGGTGCAGTACTCACTGTACGCCTTTATATCTGTCTGTCCGGTCAGGGTGGTAGTCTACTGACTGAGTCTGTCTGTCTGTCTAGCCAGGGTGAGAGTGTACTAACTAATCTGTCCTGTATGCTGTATGCATGTCTGTCCAGTGTGGTCCGGTTCTGTGTCCGGCTGTCTCTCTGAGGCTAGCGAGAGTATGCTGACCATCGTTACTGTCTGTCTGTCTGTCTGTCCAGTGTGGTCCGGTGCTGTGTCCGGCTGTCTCTCTGAGGCTAGGGAGAGTGTGCTGACCATCGTTACTGTCTGTCTGTCCAGGGTGGTGCGGTTCTGTGTCCGGCTGTCTCTCTGAGGCTAGGGAGAGTATGCTGACCATCGTTACTGTCTGTCTGTCCAGGGTGGTCCGGTACTGAGTACGGCTGTCTCTGAGGGGAGGGAGAGTACGCTGACCATCGTTACTGTCTGTCTGTCCAGGGTGGTCCGGTTCTGTGTCCGGCTGTCTCTGAGGGGAGGGAGAGTATGCTGACCATCGTTACTGTCAATGTTTGTCCAGGGTGGTGCGTGTCGGTGTGATTCAGAACCAGATCGTGCTGCCGACCACGGCGCCGGTGGCTGACCAGCGCCAGGCTCTCTGGAGCCGTGTGGCTGAGATGATCAGCACGGCCGCCCGCTGCCGCGTCAACGTCATCTGTCTGCAGGAGGCCTGGAGTGAGTTAACAGCCAGTGACGTGAGGCGTGGAGTGAGTTAACGGCCAGTGACAGGAACCCTGGATTGAGTTCAGGGCCAGTGACGGGAACCCTGGAGTGAGTTCAGGGCCAGCGACAGGAACCCTGGAGTGAGTTCAGGGCCAGAGGCGTGGAGTGAGTTAATTCCGTATATGTGATGTTCTCTTGGTTTGTTATGTCGATGACGGCGGATCACATGTCGTGTATTATCACAATCCGGGGTAACGTGTCTCACGCGCCAGAGACAAGCACGTGACTGCCGGGGCGCCCGGCGCTGCCCGGTCCCGTCGGGCACGGTGCTGTGCGGTCCGGAAGCCACTACTTTAACACTGACCGGTTTGCCGCGCCGGGCAGCGTCGGGCTCATCCGGTTCAATTTAGGGGGATGGATGCGAGGACGGTGCCGGTGGCGAAGATCGCGGGGAAGATCAGCGGCCGGCCATGTGGTGCATCATAACACGCTCTACCTTGTGTTGCCGAACATACGTAACACAACGTAGTTACAGGTCCATAGTGTCTTCACTCGTAGTTACAGGTCCATAGTGTCTTCTCTCTCCAGGTCCAGAAGTGTCCAAATCGTAGTGACCACAGGCGTAGTGAGTGCTGTGCTTGAAGTCGGATTTGATGAAATTCAGTCTGAACTGACCCAGTTAGCTACTTCGCTACCAGTATCCACATCATGCCTAGAAAGCAAATAATAAGCATTCTGTGACTTATCGAGTACAGCGAACATCTGGTGTAGGGCAGCGATAAACTGAGGAAATACCGCTGAGCACGACTCATTCATTCTCTCGATAGGTGACGTGACTCCCGCCCTTAGCGGCCGACCATACTGTCATTACTAGTGCTGTGGCTGTGGCAAATCAGTCGTGTTTCATTGTATGACACATCCCGTCGGACTCGACTAACTCAACTCGGTCTCGCCCTGATCCGCAGCGATGCCGTTCGCGTTCTGCACGCGCGAGAAGCAGCCGTGGTGCGAGTTTGCCGAGAGTGCCGAGGACGGCCCGTCCACCCGCTTCCTGCGAAACGTGAGTAGGCCTCTCCGTCGCCGAAAACTCCGGCGTTATGGCACGGGTGTGTGGGAGAGGGGGCTGGTGTTGTAAATTGTAATGCATAGTGTCCACACTGGCAGTGCTCCGCACAATGTGTCCTCTTCAGATGTTGACAGTTTCGCGTTGCCGTGTATTCTTTTTCCAGTGATGCTGTTCCTGATTAACATGCTCAATGTTCATTTCTCACCCCTGGTCCTTGAAGACTCTCTTGGAGTGGGTCCGCCGCTGTCCATCTGTAGGCGAGTGAGAGTGTGTGCGTGACGTGTGACGAGTGCGGGTGTGTGACGTGTGTCTGTGTGTGGGCAGCTGGCGGCCCAGCACAACATGGTGATCATCTCCCCGATCCTGGAGCGGGACGAGCTGCACGGCGACGTGCTCTGGAACACGGCCGTCATCATCTCCAACCACGGCACCGTCATCGGCAAGAGCCGCAAGAACCACATCCCGCGCGTGGGCGACTTCAACGAGTCCACGTACTACATGGAGGGGAACCTCGGTCACCCGGTGTTCCAGGTGAGACAGAGTGGCGTCGGCGGCCGTCTCTAGAGTAGGAGGCGGTTCCTATAGTGGCAGGGGAACTGCGAACGGCTCACCTGGTGTGTGCACCGACAATATGTGCCAGGTGTAGTGCGTGCGTCTGATTAAGCTGGTAGCTCATGGACAGGAAGTTTGACGGAGCTGAGCGACATGTTCCCGACCTCGGGTGGTAGCGTATTGTACTGACTCACTTTGACATGTAGGCTGCGCCTTTTGCCGGCCTGTCGCGGGAGCGACACATGAGCGTCGTGGCTCCACTCTGAACTCAGTGCCCGCCGTCTCAGTACTGAACGAGACCGCCCTCTCCCCTCCGCAGACCGAGTTCGGCAAGATCGCCGTCAACATCTGCTACGGCCGCCACATGCCGCAGAACTGGATGGCGTACGGCCTGAACGGCGCCGAGCTCGTCTTCAACCCTTCGGCGACGGTGGGCGCCCTCAGCGAGCCCATGTGGGGCATCGAGGCGCGCAACGCCGCCATCGCCAACTCCTACTTCACGTTCGCCATCAACCGGGTGGGCACGGAGCAGTTCCCGAACGAGTTCACCTCTGCCGACGGCCGGCCGGCGCACCGCGACTTCGGCCACTTTTACGGCTCGAGCTACGCGGCGGCGCCGGACGCCAGCCGCACGCCCGGCCTGTCGCGGCTGTCGGACGGCCTGCTGGTGGCCGAGCTCGACCTGAACCTGTGTCGGCAGGTGCGGGACCGCTGGGGCCTCAGGATGAACCAGCGGCTGCCGCTGTACGCCGAGGCGCTGAGGCGCGCCGCCGAGCCCGACTTCGAACCGCAGGTCGTGGCCGACCCAGGGTTGGCAGGGGGTGAGAAAAAGTGGTTTTTGCCACTGATGTAAAACCGGCTGGCAAAAATCTCTAGTGGCAAAAAGTGGCAAAAACTCCAATGAGAAAAACTGAATCAAAACAATGACAAAATGGTTCAACAATAAAGGAATGTTCCCTTCCTTCACAAACCATTTTATTAATATAAGCAATAAGCAGTTTTAGTTTTTGCCACTCTTCGTCACTTTTTGCCTTTTTTTGCCACTTTTTGCCGGTTTAAACCGGCAAGTGGCAAAATCCCCTTTTTGCCCGCAAAAAGTCCGACCCTGGTGCGACCAGGCCGGGTAGACGGACGAGCGAGCGGACGGACAGACGGACAGACGGACAGACGGACAGATGGACAGACGGACAGACGGACAGACGGACAGACGGACAGACGGACAGACGGACAGACGGACAGACGGACAGACGGACATGGTCATCAACACACCAAGCAGCCAGCACGTATCTTCCATTGTGTTGAACCCGTCTTCCGTTGTGTTGGTCGTCTTCCGAAGCTGGTGGATGGCTAGCTGGCTGGCTGACTGACTTCGGCTGGCCATCCCCAACTGGTATCTTAGACCCAAGTTGTCCCTACTCGGACGCCTCTCAGGTCAAAAAGGGTCGACAGCGGACAGGGGGCAGCTGCCTCGCTGACGGTTGACGTAGGGTGCACACTGCTCAGGGACCAATGCGATGACATGCCGCCGCTTAGGGGGGTCGGCTGAGCTGACCTGAGATCTGACCTGAGATTTGACCTGAGATCTGACGTGGGATCTGACCTGGGATCTGACCTGAGATCTAACCTGAGATCTAACCTGAGATCTGACCGGAGATCTGACCGGAGATCTGACCGGAGATCTGACCGGAGATCTGACCGGAGATCTGACCGGAGATCTGAGATTCTACCGTGAGATAATGTAGTGCTGATAGGCCCGTGGCTGCGATGCTGGGCTAGATACTAACCTGTATGCATTATGCATTTGATTAGCTGCTGGTGCGGGATCACTACTAATAATGCTGTCTAGTTGTAATATGGCGGGCAAATCTGGGTACTCGCGCCAGCTCAGGATTTGCCCGGCGTGCATGCTACATGCTACGCTTTGCCGGGCTATAATACGCGGCAGTGACTAGATTTAGAGGCAAGTCTGCTCAAGTTTTCCAGGGTTTATTGTGATATCATGGGGCTAAATGACAGAAGCAATGTCTGTTCTTCGCACAATGTTGACATTGTATCAAGAAGTATAAATGTCTCCGTTCGTGCAATTCCAATCTTAGTGGCGCAAAGTGCAATGAAACGGTGATATTTTGTATAATCGTTTTCAGAAGATATCTGATATGCATGTTTGGTAGACCTAGATTTGTCAATTTGACCATGTTTATTCGTAATGCCATATTTTGTGAATTATATATGACATAATATGCATTTATACATGTGTGCAATGGCTTATTGGTGCCTTATGTGTATCTTATGCATGTTGCTCTTCATTGTACCCATGAATCTCACTGGTGATTGAAGGAGTTCAATATAATGAGGCATTACAGGGTGTTGGTTATTTTCTTCCCATTTGTCGCTTCTGATAACTGGCGCATCCGGCGGGACTGTGTTGATGCTCTGACTTACCGGCGTCGCTGCCCGGTGCGTAAAGTAGACGATAAAATGCTGAGTTTTGCAGCTTGGAAAAGTTTCATAATAGATCATGAACTCCCAAACGGAAGTTTATCATAAACATTCAACGTTAGCCACCAATGGCTCTCTGCATAAAAGACACACTTCAAGTAACACTCACGCCTCGCCTTTTGTGTGACATCCCATCTGACTTCGCAGTGGCCTTACTCATATCATATCACATATCGTCGTGGCACGTGTGCTATCCATCTGACTCTGCAGTGGCCTGACTTATATCGTGGCACGGGTTCAGCCGTCCAGTTTACGGCCTGTTCAATGTTTATGCCCCCGCCAGATGACGGCGGCTGCTTACACGGCCACGCTTACTAATTTGGTCATGCAGTGGTAGGCACAGAGCTCACAAAACAGACCACATGCCTGGCACAGAGCTCCCAAAACAGACCATATGCCTGGCACAGAGCTCACAATGCAGACCACATGCCTGGCACAGAGCTCCCAAAACAGACCACATGCCTGGCACAGAGCTCCCAAAACAGACCAAACAGACCGCATGCCTGGCACAGAGCTCCCAAAACAGAACACATGCCTGGCACAGAGCTCACAAAACAGATCACATGCCTGGCACAGAGCTCACAAAACAGACCACATGCCTGGCACAGAGCTCACAAAACAGACCACATGCCTGGCACAGAGCTCCCAAAACAGAACACATGCCTGGCTCGTTGGTTGGTGGTTTGGTTTCGTGGATCATACAGGTAAATGAGGAACCAGAACGGGTGAGCTGCACCCCGTGCCATCTAGCGGCTCGCTGGAGCAGCTTGGCTTGTTACGGTAGCGTACAGGGGGACTGGGCGGCACCGGCTCATAGGTGTCGCCACTGTGAGTGGGACTTCACCTGACCCTATTCCTAGCCAAAAATAAAAAGATATGTGGGCAGTTAATTGGTTAACTTCTGACAGACAGATCGATCAAAACCCCAGCCCAAAACTAAAAATCCTGATGGCGTGGCTACATCAGTTATAAAACATACCCATGTCAGAACTGGAGAACATGGCGGGAGGGTGGTGCGACCTCACTGAACTGTCATCAAAATAGCACAAGACGTAGAAGGTGGAACGGGCCTGTGAGGAACATCAGAGGACGAACTGGAGAGAAACTGTGGTCAGCGGACGACGCGCAGCTAGCCGGGAAGAGTTGGACACAGTTTGGCTGGATATAACTGAACAGGTTATGATATATCACGACGGTCGGGAACATGATTACGCCGTGGTGACGACGTTCGGACGGCGGACTGACGGTGATGCTGTTGCAGTCTGCAGTCTGCAGACAATGCAATCTCATGCTGTTGCTAGATACTGGCAAAATAGCAGGACTGCTTATCCAACTGCCGTTGTTAAGCATGTCGTGGTTTGCTTGGATGAGCCAAAACGTGTCCTACAATGCTTCCTCATGCAGATACTGTATAGTTTATTTCACTATGTGCTCTAACGTTGGTTCATTCCCTGCGTTCGGTGCTGAATAACCCGCCGTAGTCTCTCCAACCTGTCAGCTGGGACGGGCCTGACTGACAGATGTCTGCACATTTGTCTCGATGACGGGGAAGACAAACGGCCGGACTGGGGTCAGTTGAGTCCCTGTGATGCTATCTCCCCGCACCGGCCGACCACAAAGGATCCAGCTAGAGAACCAGTCGCCGGGCTTATCACGGTTATGATCGCCGCTGCTCTGGATCGGCCGAGTTCTCAGACCGGTTATCGCCGTCTCAGTCTCGCCCGGCGACACACTGATACGGCAAAGAGCGAAAGGTTTCGTGGAATAACGTCATCACTGGCGGATCCAGCCTCCCAATGTGGGGTGGGGGCTAATTTCGCTGTGGGCCTCCGGGTCCTTAACTCTGGGGGAGGGTCGAGTCGATAAAAATATCATTTTTATAAATATATAACTTACCTGTACCCAAAATACGATTTCTCGTGTTTAGTGCACTCAAATATGAAATACCTACTAGATGAACGCCGGTACGTTATCGTCACAAATGGGACTAGTGGCGGCTACTTAGCGACATTTCCTTCTGATGGCCTTTAATTTGCGTACTATGTACTGCAAAACTTTATTTATTTTATATGTAATGCAGGGGAATTCTTACTCGGTTATTAGCTTCCGAATTATTACACGTCCGTGCAGTTAGCGACTTACTCAGCGACGGATTCAGAATTGATTCAAAACTCGGTTAAAGATCAATACTGGCGCGCTGATCAGGAATATGCCATTAATTTTGCTGTTCAAGGTCATCTTCATGCAGGGGTGGTAAAAACGCCTCGGGTGGCGCCAACCAAATCTGGCATTGGAAAATTGGCCCCCGATGACAAGTATCGAGTTTCGACGCAAAATCACTGGTGAATAAAAAAATGACTTAAAATTGGTTTAGAGTTGGTTAACCCGCGGCCCACCGGGCAGTTTGAGTTGACGATGCAATCATAGCGTCTGATCAGGGGCGCAGCCAATTGGGGGATGGGCAAAGGGGACACGTGCCCCCTTTAAATGTTTAGTATGTTATGTTAAACATTTATAACACCCCTTTAAATGTTGTAAATGTTTAGTATGGAAGTCGGCCTACTCGGCCGACTTCCATACTAAACATTTATCGGTGACGTCCCTGTTTGCGACTATGTATGTAGGGCCTTGCAAAATGTACATAGTGGCCTAAATCTGGAAGTGATAATTTGTTCGCGATTTTTGGGGGCGGAGGCCTTTGCCGATGGGTCTCCTGCTGGGGATGCTATGCCCCCCCCCCCCACACCTCGTCCCCTAATCGAAGGTATGGCTGCGTCTGATTGCGATATATTGGCAAAGCCTACCCCAGAGCAACAATATGGATATATTCTCATCCTGTTTGACGAGTTTATGCAAATCGTTAATTATATAAGTCGAAATCAGGCTCCACCACAGGGAGACCGGGGGCACGTGTCCTTCCAAATTTCCGGACGCTATACATTAAGGGCCTATTGGGTGTGATGGAGAATGGACTTCAGAATTCCTCCCCCAACTTTCGGGGGGGCGTCGCCTTTGCGGTCGAGCATATCGCGATCTAGAACGGTTGGTTACTTGGTCAGTCTGATAGGGAGGGGGATCAAAGAAGTCTCGCACAATTGCTGAAAACTCATCGGACTTCGCTTGCTTATGTATCAGTAACTGACTTAAAACCAAATTTATTTCGTGCAAGTTGCTTAGATTTCCTATTATCTCAGAAAATGTGTCAAATTTGCGTCCATTTTGGTGGATTAAGGAAGGAGGTCCCGTCATGGCACTTGTGTTCCCCTCTGGATCCACTAATGGAGTCGAATGCATCAAAAGCAAAGTCAGATGGACAACTTTTCAACGGCAAATATTACATTAGCTCAATTTTGACAGATTGCTATCTCAATTTAGACAATCGACCTGCAAACGAAGATAACAATTGAGAGGAGGCGTGCCGATTGGCGTTACGTACGGCAAACGGCGGGAATCAGCCCGGATGGTCAACGTTGCCGACCCATTAATTTTATAAAAATTGGAGTCTGATTACAATTTTTTGCGACGGAATCTGATATTATCACACAAATTAGTGCATACCAGACATTCTTGTAGTTTATAATCTGCCGGGAAAAGTAGCGCTAGGCTCATGCTTGAGGCACGCACACCACTAAAATGCATTTGCCCCGATAACCGGCCTGGCGCCCACCGCTATTCGGTTAAAATCTCCGGAATCGGAAGGACCCAATCATCCGCCATGCGCATACACAACAACTAGTCGCACCCGACGCTACCACTAGAGGTGCCACCTTTCTACCCACCTGGCACCTACGGCCTACCCACCAGTTGTGGGTAGTTACTACCCACGTGGGTAGTAGCGGGTTACACAAGTGATAATTTGGATTGAATTGGTTAGTGGCGGTAGCAGAATTTGCAGAATTGCAAAAACAATGGGGGAAAACAGGGATTTGATGAGGAGTGGGATACTTGAACAAACTATGAGACATCTCAGTTAAGTGCAGCAGAGCATGGATCAATAAAACAGTTTACATTACAAAATGAGTTATTAAATGCAGGAAACATTGATTAACAAAATTTTATTTGTTGGGTACTTGCAGGTAGCTTGGCAGCCTATATGGTCATCGTGCAGGAGCTCGGCTATTGGTGCGGATAAGTTTAGATATGCTTGCCGGTTTGTCCGGCTTGGGAGCTCGCCGCTGATGCCACAAAGCTGATACAGCTGGCCACCCGTATAGTTACACGCATCATCAAAATCCTCGACGTCTACTATTCACTAAAATCTTGCTTATTTGCAATGAGTCAGAGAGTTGAATGCAATAGTATTTCCCCACTCAATTATGGGAACAAATTACTTTGAAAATCAGGAATCGGACCGACTGTGTAAAAATGTCTGATCAGCGTCGGTGAGGCCCCCTATCACTTACAACATAAAGTCGGGGCGACCGCCTCCCGGGGCAGGCGGCTCCAAAAGCTTGAAAAGGCCTGCCCACCCCCTTAGAGTTTTTACCCCACACTCAATCATTCAGAGTTACCACCTTTTAGAGACATTGCAGGACCGCGTATTCTTGGGATAATTATCGGATCTGAGAAAAATGGGCAGGTTAGATCTCGTCGAAGCTTGCCGTGCATCATGGTTTCGGGGAGCCACTTGTTATCTGGGGGTTCACAACAAACGATAAAGGAAAATCTTGGCAGCCAATTTAAAAAGTATGTGTTGTTATGTATTACTCCTAACAAAATTTATGACCAAAGTACAAATTAAAATTGACAATTTGGACATTTTTGGCCCCGGAGCTTTGAGGTCATATTTTGGCGCCAACTTTATCCAGTAAGTTGGCACTTTTTACCACCCCTGTCTTCATGGTCAAATTCAAGAAAACAAGGTCAAGCGACGGGGTACCGCATAACGTCCCGAAATTATTGCCGGTCCTTTCCTAAATGGTCTCAAATGATATCCAGGGTCCATATCTAACGTCCGTGACCCTAACCTCAATTTTTGCCTTGAACTTGAAGGTCAAAATCGAGGTCAAACTACCAAAAAGGACCGGGTAAAGCATAACGTCCCAAATTTATTGTCGGATCCTTTCCAAAATGATATAAAATGATAGGCAGGGACAGGGTCAATATCTAACGTCCGTGACCTTAACCTAAACTTCTACCTTTGACCTTGGAGGCTGACTTCGATTCTGACCTTGGAGGTCAAAATTGAAGTCAAACGATGGGGTAGAGCATAATACCCCGAAAATGTATTTATTACGGATCCTTTCATATATGGTCTCAAATGATAGCCATACCATGGTCAATATCTAACGTCCGTGACCCTTACCTCATTTTTTCCTTTGACCTTGGGGGTGAGGTCAAACGACGGGGTACCTCATAACGTCCCGAAATTATTGCCGGATACTTCCGAAATGGTCTCAAATGATAGCCAGGGTCAGTATCTAACGTCCGTAACCCTAAGGATCCAGCCAAAAAATTGGAAAGGATCCAGCAAAAATTTCGGGCGTTATGCGGTACCCGGTCATTTTTGGTCGTTTGACCTCGATTTTGACCTCCAAGGTCAAAGTTCAAAATTGAGGTTAGGGTCACGGACGCTAGATATGGACCATGGATATCATTTGAGACCATTTTGGAAAGGATCCGGCAATAATTTCGGGACATTATGCGGTACCCCGTCGTTTGACCTCGTATTTGACCCACAAGGTCAAAGGTCAAAATTGAGGTTAGGACCACGGACATTAGATATTGACCTTGGCTATCATTTGAGATTACTTTTGAAAGGATCCGTCAATAATTTCGGGACGTTATGCGGTACCCGGTCGTTTTTTGTTCGTTTGACCTCGATTTTGAATTCCAAGTTCAAAGGTCAAAATTGTGATCAGGGTCACGGACGTTAGATATGAACCCTAGCTATCATTTGAGACTATTTTGGAAAGGATCCGGCAATAATTTCGGACGTTATGCGGTGCCCGGTTGTTTTTAGTCGTTTGACCTCGATTTTGACCTTCAAGTTCAATAGTCAAAAATTAGGTAGGGGTCACGGATGCTATGGACCTGGGTATCATTTGAGATCATTTTGGAAAGGATCCAGCAATAATTTATGAACGTTATACGGTACCCCGTCGTTTGACCTTGTTGTCTTGAATTTGCCCTTGAAGATGATCCTGAACAACAAAATTAATGACATATTCGTGATCAGCGTGCCAGTATTGACCTCAGGACGAGTTTTTGGTCAATTCTGAATCCGTCGCTGAATAAGTCGCTGAATAAGTCTTAAACTTTACGGATGTACTTATTACCTTTTTTTATTACAGGAATTCTCACGTTTTTGTTTGTGTGTTTGTGTTGTAGGGAAACCTCAATTGCAGCACTGACCCACCTGGCACCACCTTTCGACCCAGATTACCATTCGGGATGGTGGCCAACTCAAGGTTGTTTCACATAACTCGGCTGGCCAAATAGCACCACCAGATCCGCGATTCAGGCTGCACCCCGCCGCGCCGGTAATGCATTCAAATGACGCTCACTTCGGCCGAGCTCTCAGCCACCAGCTGCTCACGGAATCCCGAATCACCATCTGACATTCCTGATTCCGAGACGAATGAAAAGTTAGCAGCCGGTTCGAGACATTCGACACACTCGCATGTTATATGTATGTAAAATACTGATTTGAGACATTCGACGCATTGGATAAATCATTCACCTAAATGCTGTTGTTTGCAGCCGATTAGAGATATTTCATACATTCAATAGTCAATACATTCGCTGAAACGACACTTTTTCCAGCCGACTCGAGAGATTCGACACATTCGATGCATTCGCAATTTGTGTTAGGTCTGTGGCCGAATTGAGACATTCGATCAATTGCATTCGACATATTTCTAGTCGGCTCCGTACGGCGTACAATACCATGTTGACGAATGTATCGAGTGTGTCGAATGTCTAATCGGCTGCTAACTTTTCACTCGTGAGTCGTGACTCCGGGTATCAGAGCCCAGATGTGCATGTTAGTTCACACCGGGTGGCGTCCAGTATGCAACCATTGGGAAGTTTTCTGCTCTATGGGTGTCAGGCGCGGATCCAGGATTTCGGTCATGGGAGGGACGTACTCCGCCACGCCTTTGAAATTGGGGGGTGGGGGCGGGATCTTGAGGAAACCGAGTGGATGCCGTCAGCGATTAGTTGTTTGCTAGAGGGAAAAGTTGTTGCCAGGGTATCAGGGGTGGTGATCGAAACCGAAAGTGTGTTGAGCAGGACGGGAAATGGAACGTCACCAATTGTTGTTGAGCCGGGGAGGGAGTGGAGCGTCAGCGAAAGTTTGTTGAATAGGGAGACGTAGCACATAATGAGTAGATACAGCTGACTATGTACTGAACACTCATTTCTAGTTGTTTGTCAATACAAATTTTGTATTATTCCCCCCTGGCTCAAGAATGAGGGGGAAACGTCCCCCCCCGTCCCCCGTGGTGGAGCCACGCACATAGAGTAACTGACCTTTGCCGCCCCAGCAAGTGCAACAGAACGTCCTAACCAGCGCACATCGCGAAATCTGTTCTCGTAGATGCAGATCCGATGGATGTCTGCTGTTTATGTAGAGTCTAATCGCAGCGAAGTGCTTTGCGCAGTGCATTTCTCCCGTGACGAAATGCACGCTGCGGAAATTGACATTAAGATACGTATTGCCGGAAACACTTTATTGGGAACACTTTATTGGGCTTCTGGAACGGAAAATTCATTTAAGTTCCGAAAATCCGATGACTTGTGATCATATATGGATTATGGACATTCCGTCTCGACCAATCTAGACCATATACTGGGTGTCCGCGTCAAAAGTGTACTCATGTTTTTAACTCGCGATTTTTAACCGCACGTGATACATTTTTGAAACTGCACGTGTTGCAACACAACAACATGGCATGCATGCAAATCATCAAACCACTTGAGTAGCGATGGGGAATGATATAGAAAAGAGTGTCTGCGTAAAGGCATACATTTTAACGAAATCCTTGGACAAAACACAGCGATTGTTTCGGAAAAAGTTCAATTTAGACCATTGTAGGGTGGAATTGGCTCACGGAAAAAAGTTGTAAGAAGAAGTAGTTAGACAAATTTAGAAAACAAGGTAGTTTTGAAGGGAAACGAGGCGGTAGCAGCCGTTTGGTGAGGACCGAGAACGTCATTCGTAATGTGGAAGTTCCAGTCTCCAGAGCCCGTTAAAAAAATCCGTACGACGTCGGAAGGCCTAAGCTCGGCCTCCGCAGAAATCAGAACCCGCGATGCACACTTTTCTAAAACGGGACCTTAAACTGCACCCATATCGAATGCAGATTCATCACGAACTCAAGCCATTGGATATGACGAGACGGATGTAGATGGCAGATTGGTTTGAGGAGCACCCAGGCGTGTTTGAGAATCTCTGGTTCTCCGATGAGGCCCACTTTTTGCTTAGCGGGCAAATGAACTCCCGCAATGCCGTGCACTGGGTTTTCTTCAACGCCAGATTAAGTGGTGACCAGGCTACTTCACAGCCAAAAAGTAACGATTTGGGTGCAATGAGACGGGGGGAGCACCACTTGGTCCCTTCTTTCGAGACGAGCAGGAGGGAGCGTGACCATCACCAAGGAGCGCCTCTCTCGCGCTAGAGCCGTTCTGGGAGGAGCTCGGTCGAAAATATGGCATCCGTCGCCGTAACGAATGGCTACAGCAGGATGGAACAGCGCCCCATACCGCCAAAAAGTCACTGGAATGGCTGCCAAAACACTTCCCAAACTGCCAAATCACCTTGAAGGGCGCAATCCAGTGTGCTCCTCACTCACCCGACCTCAGCCACCTAGATTTCCTCTTGTGGGGCTATCTCAAGGCCCGTGTCTTCACGGACAACCCCAATACAACCAGTGAGCTGAAGGACGCCATCTTCAGGGAACTCTGCCACCTTCTTGCGCACATGGTCGACAAGGCCATCACGCATCTGCAGACAGTACGTCTGCCAGCGGTGAGCCGGCGCTAACGGTCTCACATAGAGCATATGATCTAGATGATACATAAGGAGAGCTGAGGGTTGAAGTTACCTGTGTTGTGGGATATATGTTTTGCCATTTCATTGGCAATAGATTGACACCACACATTTGCCAATAAGATGTTTAATGTAATAAATATGAAGCAAAACCTGAGTACACTTTTGACGCGGACACCCTGTATTCTGTCCACTTCATCTACACCACGTCTGTCTCTGTCTGTCCAAACACACCCCTGTCGATCACTGCGTGTCGATGCGGCACGCAGTGGTCTGGAATCCAATGCAATTACTGTCAACAGCCCTCGCCCCCGGTATCAGGGGCGACGGCATAGATAGTATCATTAGATTTCACTGCGTTCAGCACCGACAGACAGCACCGTTGGACAATATTGACATTTAATTAAACGGGTGCTAGATATACTTCAAAGCTAGCTTCCGGCAGACGAAAACAAACATTGCCCCAGAGAAATGGAGGGTTTATTCAAATAGTGCACTGAAAGGACTGCTACTAGCCGTTTTCACGAAGGATTTATTCGCCGGGCTCATCGGCATCGGGTGGTGTCGATGAAGTGAACAGAACATATGGTCAACACTGTACTTTAGTCCATGTCAATTGGCCAGCTGCATACCTGAAGATTCCGTTCACAATAAAACTACTCCAATCGTCCTAGAAACATAATTCGGGTGCGGTCACATTTTGCTATCAGCAACACAGCCTATAATTGTTACGGTCTGTTCGGGGGGGGTTGAACTGGGACAGGTGATAGATAGCTCGATCGTTCGCAGTTCGCACTGTCAAGTGAAGTCAATGGTGTGGTCGCTGAAGCGAGTTACTTCAGCTCTTGTATGCCTTCCGAGGCTATCGGGAAAAGATCTGAAGTTTTTGGTTGGACGGCAGGCATGTTGTACCCTTGGGAAAGGACTTTGATACCAAAGAGCATCCAAACAAGGGTTTGACCATTTTACGGAGTCAGCCACAGGCAGGTGAATGCAGGAGAAACTGGCTCATGTCATGTTATTAAATGGCGGATCCAGAACCTGGGCATGGGGGGGCTAAATTTCAAAAAGTTTCATCAAAGTTCGAAAAACTCATCGGATTTGGCTTCCTTGTACCTTACTGAACGGTTTAAAACAAATACGCCTTAGTAAAAGTTTATTAGATTTCCCTCTGCAGTGGAAAATATGTCAAATTTCGTCAATTTCAGGCTATGGGGGGGGGGGCTAACGCCCTTTCCCCCCCCCCCCCTGGATTCGCTAGTGATGTTATCCACGTCGGGGTATACGCCTGGTCCAGCCAAACACACCCCGACCCGTCAGGCGCTGGATCGATTCTCGCCGCCGCCGGCCAAACTTTCACTTCCCGCCTTCGTTCCACGTGGACCAGCATGTGTACCTCAGGCGCGGTCGCGGTCCGACTAAGCTATAAATATACCTTGATTTAATTCGATTGCGGCGACTCGCGCCAGACGGTGGTTTGCTGGCCGGTGCCCAGCGGCTGGGCTGGGGCTCAGCTGGGCGTGCGTTGCTGGATTGTATGCTGGTTGCCCGGTCTGGCCGGTGCCGGCTGGGCTGGGGCTCAGCTGGGCGTGCGTTGCTGGACCGCTTGTGGCCCGCGGCGGACAGCTCTGGAATCCGGCTCACCCGGTCATTAATACAGAACCAAAAACCAGCTCCCATGGCCCACCCCGGGCGTGTCTTCGTATAATGAACAGAATAGGGGTGGCGAGCCAACCTATAAAATAGCCGGTCGCGAGTCCTCACTAAATACGGGACTTTTACTGGGGGTTTATCTTTTGCTTCCTCCCGTTATTTGGAAATATCTCCTACACCAACAGTAATACCGTCACCAATCTTCTTAACCTTCTTTCAGATCAATTTGAGTTTTGACACATGCTAGCCAAAGGAAAAAGATGAGGTTATGATAGTTCGACTGGTAATGACGTCAGCATGACGTCATGTTCTGCGTTTTTTGTTAAAAAATAAGGGTTTGCAGAAAACTCTGTCAAAAGTAGGGGAGAGTGGGGTATAACGGGCATGTTAGTGTTTGGTGCTTCATAACTCAGGCACAAATACCGCGAAAGTATTATTTTTTGTCTCAGTTATCCTCAATCCTTTATGAATCTATAACCTACGTTATAAAAATAAATATGCATAAATGTACAAATGGGGGCTTCCGCGAGTGGGCTTGCAAAAACCGTCTTGCCCCATCATGCAGGGTAAGATGGGTTTCCATGTGGGGCATAACGGGCATCAACTTATTCGATCTTAACAATGTTTTGGTGAGCAGCTACCAAATCCTGAAAAGTATGGCGATATGTATCTGTATATGAATCATTGTCACGTGACCTGATTACCCGATTGTTGTTACAAAAATAAATAAAATAGAAAATGTATTAGTATTATATTTCATAAAACAATAAAGATAACAAATTATTGCCAACAAACACAGAATCCGATTAACTCAAGCAAAGCATTGCGTAAGCTGCCAAACTGAGCTTATACAGGAACGATAAACGCAATGCAATTAAGTCGAAGACAGCTGAACTTGGGTGCCTTAACACGCGCCCTGGAGGGGGGGGGGGCGAAATTCGCCCACCCCTCCTGTGTTTTGTTTTTGTTTTTTTGTTTACCATAGCGGAAAACGGTGGCGCGCAGCGCCGACGTTTTTTGCATACCTGTTCGAAAATGAACTACCCACATTATGTTAAATGCTTGGTCTCGGGTCATACTAGGTCAGGTCACCAGACGAGGTCACGTGATGACGTCACCTACAAAACGTGTTTGGTTGTATGTAGACACAGTTTTCGAACGATCAATTTCATATTTTCAGGATATCATAAGGTCATGGATACCTACCATTTGTTTATCTCCGATTTCTGATATCCGTGACCTAAGGTCAGGTCAATTTTGTGACCACCGATACTGATTTGTCAATAGCTCACGAACATAATAAAGATAAGACGTGATAAATGGATACCAATATGTTTAAGCTTCGTCGAAACACGGTCTTGCAACATGCACATGACGCTGACTTTGGTCACCACTTGACCTTGACCTGAGGTCAAATTTCGAAATTGACCTCACCTGTAAAAATTAATATCATTAAAAGTGCTTTCACGAGAAAAAAAAACATGATGGCGTCAAAATAATTGCTTTATTGCCATTAACTAACTAGTTATTAGCAAAAACACTTTTCTGCAAAAAAATCTCCTTTCTGACCTTCAATGACCTCTGGAGCCTTAAATACTTACCTGAGCTCAAATTTGAGGACAACTGGGTCGATTAAATTTTTTAAAGGAATTTCGATTACTAATCGCGTTATCTCCTAGCTATCATAGTTGTCGAGATAAATGGGGGTATCTGGAGCAAAGTCCCAAATCTGGAAAATACGACCTTTGATGACCTCTAGTGACCTTGATATTGACCTGACCTAAAAAAGGACTGAAGTACTTTCGAAAGAGCTTGTCTCGATCTATCTAACTGCGTTTTCTGCTTGCCGCTACATTGCGTGATTTTCGAGATCATAGGGGGGTGAGATCCGCCCCCCTCTCCAGGGCGCGTTATTCTCAGAGGCCCTCCAGGGCGCGTTTTAATCTTCACAAATCAAATATGTACCTATTCAAATATTGACCTATGTATATATGTTATTTTCTGGACTTAGCTACTATTTCCTTTTAAGCTACTAAAATTTTCTGGAAGTTAAGCTAGTTTAGCTGGTTGAATCACCCTTTTAAAGATTACAGTTTATTGTTGTTAATTAATGTATACTATACATTTCTTTTGTTTTAGCATTATTATTGATCAGAACGGCACGCAAAGAATATAAGTGATCCATTGTTTTTCAGACCAACGCAAGATGAAAATAGCCCAGAAGCCTCTGGGGCCGGTTCCGGTTGCCACCTTCGATCTTCTGCTATGTACGTTTGGACCACCAATAATGCGATGGGGCAAGAGGGCAATTTTTTTTGTATACCACCACCTCGGTCGACAAATCACAAGGGCCATTCCCGCCATATTTGCCGGAGCCAAACGCCAAATATTCACAGCTATGAGAACCCTCTCAATTTAGCCTCTGTTTAGGATATCAGTGCGAAAACACTAAAAAAACACGATATCTCTCTACGCTTAGAGAACAGTATAGGTTTCAGGTGCACTGCACGATAGTTTTCAATTAATATATCAAAAAACGGTCTGGTGGAGCTTCCATACTGTGACTTCGCCACACGTAGAAAGGGTCAGTTGTCTAATTGCCCTCGGCAAAAACTGGAGATAGATGTCGTCATAGTTAGGCAACAGGCCGGTGCCCGTCTTGCCTACCCCGCCGCGTCTTACCCACTCTCCTACAATGCAATTCAAATATTATTATATATATATATATATTATATTTTATATATATATATATATTATATATATATATAATATTAATATATAATATACCAACTAACCGCTTATATCCGCTTACGCTAAACCCACTTAAACCTAACAAAATTAGCGGAAGCGGAACGCAAACGCTAACCGCTAACTTTCATCATATGAAATTAGATTCATTGTATTGATACTTTCTTTTGCTTCTTTAACCCTCACAAAACCAGACTTAGAAGAGTACAATTTATGTTTTAGTCAGGGCCCAGGGCTGTTAAAAAGTGCGATCATGATACATAAAGTGGGCGCCAGAAAATACCCATGCAAGTTTGCTTCGAGGCCGAAAAAGTTCATTCAAACTATTTCGGCCTTTCAAGACCATTGTGATCAGGGTTGGACAAAGCCGGATTAAATTGAATTGATGCCAGCCAGCGGCTTTTGTTAATTTAAGCGGGCTTAAACCGGCTGAAATCAATCATAGCCGGCTTAAATTCAGCATCAATTTATAGACTGTCAACACATGCAATTAATGTATTATTTGTATGAAAACATCCTATTTTCATACAAATTCAATAAATGTAAACTCATTCAATTAGACTATCTTATAGCAAATTTAAGTTACTGCTTCAATCAGAAAGTTTTCGAGATATAGTAGTGTTTGCAGAACTATAAGGTCTTGCTCATTTGGTATCAACAGAGCTAGCAAAAACAGGACGTTAGTGCTTTGTTTATTATTCACAAGAAGGAAAATGGATATTTTCTTGTGCTGTGATGACTAGCATGGCAGTTGGCAAGG